>JBBGZY010001497.1:632500-730900 GCA_037952925.1 Lithobates clamitans
ACTGTGCCTATATAATTGGCAGAATGCTTATTTAAAAAGTTGTGCAGAATGCAGCATGATAAAATTATAAAATTAAGTTTGTATTCCGCCAAATTAATGGCTGTTTGAAACAGGCGGAACCGGCTGGCCAGAATTCCAAACGCATTCTCAACCACTCTTCTAGCTCTGGCCAGCCGGTAATTAAAACCCTCCTCTCCGGGGTGAGGGTTCTTTGGGGGAATGGCCTCATGAGGTGCTTGCTCAGAGCGAAGGCTTCATCGGCAATGAAGACAAAGGGGAGTCCTTCCACGTTATCCTCATCAGGTGGCAATCCCAGGCCACCACTCTGGAGACGCTGGCAGAACTCCGTCTGGGCAAATACTCCTCCATCCGACATCTGGCCATTCTTCCCCACGTCCACATATAAAAAATCATAGTGTGCCGACACCACCGCCATTAAAACAATACTGTGGAACCCCTTATAATTAAAATAATATGACCCCGAATGGGGTGGGTGGCACAATGTGGACATGTTTCCCATCTATAGCCCCTCCACAATTGGGAAAGTCCCAACGGCTGGCAAAATGGGATGCCACAGTCTGCCATTCCTGTGGCGTTGAAGGAAACTGGGGAATCAAACAAGAAAACCAAAATCAATTAATTTGGAAGCTAACATTGCAAGAAAATTAGACAATTAAAAACATTATTGCCCATCATCTGTCTAACATTCAATAATTTAATTCTTCTGGAATAACTAATATGGAAAAAGGCACACTTATCAGATTGCTCACCCCCTCTGATAGAACATTGATTACATTTTAGGGGGTTGTGAAATCCCCAAAAAAAATTACTTTAAACAACACGCAGGAATTTAGGGATAACAAAGGCTACAAGACTGCAGTTGTCGCACTCTGCAGGTGCAGTTGCTAACCAGCTTACAGTAAATGAGGTAATGTCAAAAGGCATTCATGTTGCAAAGAGTACACAATCACATGCAAGGGCAATTAATGAAAACACTTTGAGGCTTGCATATGATTTGATGATGGAAATCAGCAGAGCTTCTGCTCATTTACTAAAGCACTGGAACAAATGCACTTGTAGAGTGCACATGCATTTTGCAAAGTGCAACATAGATTTGCTTTATACAAATCAACACCACAGAACATTCAAGCAAATTTTAACGAGGGTGGGGGTGGGGGGGTTGTGGAATCTAGCTAATTGCTAATTAGCAGCACACTATTTGGAGTGAGTTCAGGTGGGGGGGGGGGTTGTGAAATCTAGCTAATTGCTAATTAGCAGCACACTATTTGGAGTGAGTTCAGGTGGGGGGGGGGGGGTTGTGAAATCTAGCTAATTGCTAATTAGCAGCACACTATTTGGAGTGAGTTCAGGTGGGGGGGGGGGGGGTTGTGAAATCTAGCTAATTGCTAATTAGCAGCACACTATTTGGAGTGAGTTCAGGTGGGGGGGGGGGGTTGTGAAATCTAGCTAATTGCTAATTAGCAGCACACTATTTGGAGTGAGTTCAGGTGGGGGGGGGGGTTGTGAAATCTAGCTAATTGCTAATTAGCAGCACACTAAATACACTCCAACAAAATACATTCAAAATGAGTAGACTAGGTGGATATGTTCCCATCACTTCATGCTGGGAAGGTTATTGAAGGAAACTATACATGCATGACAAAAAATAACAGGAAAAAATCCCAGCATGTGTGAGGATAAAAAGGGGACATTCACACTATATTGCAATGATGGGAAGTAGCGTTGAAGCAAGAAATACATTACATTATCAAAGATTACATAAAAGAACATGTGATGCTAATAAAATAAAAATAGCTTACCTTAATATAGTCCTTCTGCAGGACCTGTATGATGGCAGAACAGGTCTCTGGGATAATGATCCCCAGAGCCTGGGGGGAGATGCCTGTCGAGAACTTAAGGTCCTGCAGGCTTCTCCCTGTGGCCAAATACCGCAAGGTAGCGACCAGCCTCTGCTCCGGAGTGATGGCTTGCCTCATGCAGGTATCCTGCCTGCTGATATAGGGGGTCAGCAAAGCCACCAAACGATCAAAAACGGGGTCCGTCATCCGGAGAAAGTTCCTGAAATCCTCAGGATTATTCTCACGGATCTCACGGAGCAAAGGCATGTGACAGAACTGGTCACGCTGGAGCACCAATTCTTGGTCCATGAACTCCTCCTCGCCCTGTTCATGGACTGGTCTTGGGCTGAAGAATAAACTACAGCACAAGCACATACAATGCACGAGCTCTACGACGAGTACGTACAGGTAACATGGCTTCAAAACGGTCGGCTGGTCAGAACGCACTAAACAGAACGCACTGAAGAACAGCAAGGCCTGTGAAGAACGAGCCTGAAAATCAGGAACGAGCGGCCAATAAAACAAAGATTTCTCAATGCCAACTGACCAAACGCACTGAAAAGCAGATACAAACCTCACAAGCACAGACTGAACAACAGTTAAAACAAACTGAAAAATACGAGTCTCACAAGCGCGAATCGTCTCTCACCAAACTTCTACTAACACGAGATAAACACGAGATTAGCAGAAGGAGCCCAAAGGGTGTCGTACGGGCTATTGAACTTCCGTTTTATAGTCTCGTCGGACTTGGTGTACGTCACAGCGTACTAAGCTGGCGTACTTTTGTGTGGTCGTGTGTGTGCAAGTCCGTTCGTAAGAAAGTCTGCCCCAAGTCCGCCGAAGGTACGCCGGAAGTATGTCGGACAGGCTGTCCGACTTTTGTAGCTGCAAAGTCCGACCGTGTGTACGCGGCATTAGTGCTCTTAATTGAGAAATGAACACACTATAGAGGGATATGCTTTGTTCGTATTTCATAGAAATAATAATCCTGTGCGCTCAACCAATGTGCACTGGGATAAAAAAAAATATCCCTTATAATCATAAATACCAAAACAGGCATACATATCTATCTATCTATCTATCTATCTATCTATCTATCTATCTATCGATAGATAGATAGATAGATAGATAGATAGATAGATAGATAGATAGATAGATAGATAGATAGATAGATATAGATATATATATAGACATATATAGATATATATATAATTTTTTTTTAAAGCAGAGGCCCTAGACTAGGGTATAAACTGTTGGGTTTTGTAATTTTTTTATGCCACACGGTATTTGCACAGCCGTTTTTCAAACGCAGTTTTTGAGAAAATATTATTTTGAAATACACTTTTTTTTTAACTTTTTAAAATTTTAATGCAAAAGAAAATGATACATAACTCCATTTTTTTTTTACTATCCATCCATAGGCAACGTGGTGATTGCATTCATTTTTTTATTTTTTTTAGGTTTTTACACCTGATCCAGCCAGTACCTGTTATTTTACAACAGACCAAGCTGTCCATCAAAAGGACTCTAGCAGAATCTCTGCTGGGAATGCCCCCAGTGCACCCTCATATACACAAACCCACTCTGTGGGACTCGGATCCCCTGAAGGTAGAGACACAACCCATGGTCTATGGGGAATACAAATCCCACAACCACAGGGGCTTGTGGTTGCTAGGATGCTGGCAGCCACTGGTTTCCTATCAACTAATAATACTGTATATTCCTGGCCCCATTCAGCTGCTGGCCAGGAGATTTCCCCAGCAGACAGCTGAATGTAAACAAATGGCCATATCTGAACAATGACAGGGATCACCCTGAATGGGGCCACGGAAGAGTCATTAGTTGTCATTGCGCTGTCAGCGTCACCATAACCTCCATGGCACAAAGTCCTATACCTGTCTATGACCAGCACATTCATTTGTTACACCACAGGATTCTAGAGACTGTCTGACACTTTTTGGCCTCGTTCACACAAACAGCCAGGGGGTTGTAAAGGCAGGCCATTAAGCCGTGGTTTTACTGCCCATGTGAACACAGAAATGCAGCCGCTCCGGGCTGTACACAAATGTAACCACTTGCCCTCCAAAAGATTTACCCGGCTTTATAATCAGGAAGTTTTTTGCAATACGGGACTGCGTTAATTCAACTGACAATTGCGCGATCGTTGTGACGCTGTACCCACATTAAAATTGATGTCCTTTCTTTCCCACAGAGTTTTCTTTTGGTGCCATTTGATCATCGCTGCGTTTTTATTTTTTGCGCTATAAACAGAAAAAAACAATATTTTTTTTACTTCCTGCTATGAAACATATCCAATAGAAAAAATGTAAAAAATCGAATACCCCCCCCTTATCACCATCGTCATCATCATCATCGTCATCATTATCATCGTCATCATCAACTAAAACCAGCAGAATGGGCGTCATAATAGGGAGGGAATTGTGGGCAGGTTTCCAGGAACAATTCTACTAAGATGGAGCATGGAGGAGAATATGCCTAGAAATCGGCCGATCGGGGAGCGGTAAAAGTCGTAATACCTCCAAAGACAAGGAATTTCCGACATATCACAGAGGGGGAAAGTTCAGCACTGCCCTCAACAAACATGGCCGCCTAAAGGAGGGCAGGCGCGTGACGTCATAGTCCGTTGCCCGGACACGCTTTTATGACCACGCTCGGTACTCGGTGGCATCATGGCGGCGCCCGTAGGTGGTGTGACGAGCAAGATGGAGGAGGAAGCGGGACCGTTCCCGGGATATCCCGACACCGAGAGCTTTGTGAAGGTGCCTCAGTATGAGATCACTTCCGGGGGGTATTTATAGAGATTCATGAGGGGAAATCCCCCCAATACAGCCTGTGTGTGAGGTCACCGCACTCCCCCCTGATAGGGTGCCCACACCCCCCACGGCCTAGAACCCTAATCCCCCCCCAGCCATACAGCCTGCCTAGAACCCTACCCCCCCCCCCAGCCATACAGCCTGCCTAGAACCCTACCCCCCCCCCCCCCCAGCCATACAGCCTGCCTAGAACCCTACCCCCCCCCCCAGCCATACAGCCTGCCTAGAACCCTAACCCCCCCCCCCAGCCATACAGTCTGCCTAGAACCCTAACCCCCCCCAGCCATACAGCCTGCCTAGAACCCTAACCCCCCCCCCAGCCATACAGCCTGCCTAGAACCCTAACCCCCTCCCCAAGCCATACAGCCTGCCTAGAACCCTGATCCCCCCCCCCCAGCCACACAGACTGCCTAGAACCCTAACCCCCCCCCAGCCATAAAGCCTGCCTAGAACCCTGGTCCCCCCCCCCCCCGCCATACAGCCTGCCTAGAACCCTGATCCCCCCCCCCCCCAGCCATACAGCCTGCCTAGAACCCTGATCCCCCCCCCCCAGCCATACAGCCTGCCTAGAACCCTAACCCCCCCCCCAGCCATACAGCCTGCCTAGAACCCTGATCCCCCCCCAGCCACACAGACTGCCTAGAACCCTAACCCCCCAGCCATAAAGACTGCCTAGAACCCTAACCCCCCCCCCAGCCATAAAGCCTGCCTAGAACCCTGGTCCCCCCCCGGCCATACAGCCTGCCTAGAACCCTGATCCCCCCCCCAGCCATACAGCCTGCCTAGAGGCCGGGGACTATGTACAGGAACAGGTGGAGTAGTCCTCTGTCCTGCCACTTCTGACAGATGAATGTTCCAGTCTGCGTTGGTGAATTGATATAGAAAAAAGGTCAGAACTTTGATTATCGGAAGCCGGGCATTGAGGATTGCTCCGCCTGTTCCCGAAAATAAGTAAATAGTCCCTCGTTGTCCCCGGCTTGTGCTGCAGAACTCACTGTAGGGAGAGCCACGGCCTGTGGGGTTACTGTACCTAAATGTGTTTATTTAGACCCCTCTCTGCCCCCCGGTCACCCGCTGAACTGATGGGGGCCACCTCTACCTCCCTATTATCAGCCCTGGTACTCGCCCGTGGTCACACTGTACTGGCTGTGAGGATCCAACTAACCATTCATTCTTTATTGTTTTGATTGGATAAAACCCTTATAAAAAAAAGTGTGTAGTTTAGATGAAATGTACACAAATTATTCTTGAATATGTACAGTATCTCACAAAAGTGAGTACACCCCTCACATTTTTGTAAATATTTTATTCTATCTTTTCATGTGACAACACTGAAGAAATGACACTTTGCTACAATGTAAAGTAGTGAGTGTACAGCTTGTATAACAGTGTAAATTTGCTGTCCCCTCAAAATAACTCAACACACAGCCATTAATGTCTAAACCGCTGGCAACAAAAGTGAGTACACCCCTAAGTGAAAATGTCCAAATTGGGCCCAATTAGCCATTTTCCCTCCCCGGTGTCATGTGACTTGTTAGTGTTACAAGGTCTCAGGTTTGTTAAATTTGGTGTTATCGCTCTCACTCTCTCATACTGGTCATTGGAAGTTCAACATGGCACCTCATGGCAAAGAACTCTCTGAGGATCTGAAAAAAGAATTGTTGCTCTACATAAAGATGGCCTAGGCTATAAGAAGTTTGCCAAGACCCTGAAACTGAGCTGCAGCACGGTGGCCAAGCCATACAGAAGTTTAACAGGACAAATTCCACTCAGAACAGGCCTCGTCATGGTCAACCCAAGAAGTTGAGTGCATGTGCTCAGCTTCATATCCAGAGGTTGTCTTTGGGAAATAGACGTATGAGTGCTGTCAGCATTGCTGCAGAGGTTGAAGGGGTGTGGGGTCAGCCTGTCAGTGCTCAGACCATACGCCGCACACTGCATCAAATTGGTCTGCATGGCTGTCATCCCAGAAGGAAGCCTCTCCTAAACATGATGCACAAGAAAGCCTGCAAATAGTTTGCTGAAGACAAGCAGACTAAGGACATGGATTAGTAGAACCATGTCCTGTGGTCTGATTAGACCAAGATAAACTTATTTGGTTCAGATGGTGACAAGCGTGTGTGGCGGCAACCAGGTGAGGAGTACAAAGACAAGTGTGTCTTGCCTACAGTCAAGCATGGTGGTGGGAGTGTCATGGTCTGGGGCTGCATGAGTGCTGCCGGCACTGGGGAGCTGCAGTTCATTGAGGGAACCATGAATGCCAACATGTACTGTGACATACTGAAGCAGAGCATGATCCCCTCCCTTCAGAGACTGGGCCACAGGGCAGTATTCCAATGCAAGGACCTAAACAGGCCTCCATGACGACCACTGCCTTGCTAAAGAAGCTGAGGGTAAAGGGGATGGACTGGCCAAGCATGTCTCCAGACCTAAATCCTATTGAGCATCTGTGGGGCATCCTCAAACAGAAGGTGGAGGAGCACAAGGTCTCTAACATCCACCAGCTCTGTGATGTCGTCATGGAGGAGTGGAAGAGGACTCCAGTGACATCCTGAGAAGCTCTGGTGAACTCCATGCCCAAGAGGGTTACGGCAGTGCTGGAAAATAATGGTGGCCACACAAAATATTGACACTTTGGGCCCAATTTGGACATTTTCACTTAGGGGTGTACTCACTTTTGTTGCCAGCAGTTAAGACATTAATGGCTGTGTTGAGTTATTTTGAGGGGACAGCAAATTTACACTGTTATACAAGCTATACACTCACTACTTTACATTGTAGCAAAGGGTCATTTCTTCAGTGTTGTCACATGAAAAGATAGAAGAAAATATTTACAAACGTGAGGGGTGTACTCACTTTTGTGAGATACTGTATATGCAGTGGTGAAAAATGACCAGTTATATGATTAGGAACAAAAAAATCTTATCCACTGTCAGAATAACAGAAGAGATACAGTATATACTTTATAGAAGTTGAATCTGGTACATATCAGACAAAGCAATCATAATTTTTGTTTAAAGAAAAAAAAAGACTTAAAATGCTGTTTTTCAGTTTTTCAGGCAGGACTGTAATATAATATGTATGACGGACTCCCTTGTCATAGGCAGGTAGCTTGATATCCACTGTCAGCATCTTCTGTCACTGAGACATTTAGTAGTAGCATGCTTTTTGTATCACCTGTCATGAAGGGGTTAAAAAACTAAAATTAGCCCTTCATAGCACAAAAACAAATAATCTGCTGCTCAGCTGCAGATTATCCCTACTATCAGGGGTTAATTTATGCTTAGAAGTAATATACACTCACCAGCCACTTTATTAGATACACCTGTTCAATTGCTTGGTAACATACATTTCTAATCAGCCAATCGCATGGCAGCAACTCAGTGCATTTAGGCATCTAGATGTGGTGAAGACGACTTGCAGAAGATTAAACTGAGCATCAGAATGGGGAAGAAAGGGGATTTAAGTGACTTTGAACGTGGCATGGCTGTTGGTGCCAGACGGGCTAGTCTGATTCAAAAACTGCTGATCTACTGGGATTTTCACACACACAACCGTCTCTAGGATTTACAGAGAATGGTCCGAAAAAGAGAAAATATCCAGTGAGCGGGAGTTGTGTGGATGAAAATTCCTTGTTGATGTCAGAAGAGAATGGGCAGACTGGTTTGAGATGATAGAAAGGCAACAGTAACTCAAATAACCACTTGTTACACCCAAGGTATGCAGAATACCATCTCTGAACACACAACACATCCAACCTTGAAGCAGATGGGCTACAGCAGCAGAAGACCACACCGGGTGACACTCCTGTCATCTAAGAACAGGAAACTGAGGCTGCAACTCGCACAGGCTCACCAAAATTGGAAAAACGTTGCCTGGTCTGAGGAGACTCGATTTTTAGCTGCGACATTCAGATGGTGGGGTCAGTATTTGGTGTAAACAACATGAAAGCATGGATCCATCCTGCCTTATATCAATGGTTCAGGCTGGTGTTGGTGTAATGGTGTGGCGGAATATTTTCTTGGCACACTTTGGGCTCCTTTAGTAACAACTCTTCGTTTAAACACCATGGCCTCCCTGAGTATTGTTGCCGATCATGTCCATCCCTTTATGACTACAGTGTCCCCATCTTCTGATGGCTCCTCCCAGCAGGATAATGCACCATGTCACAAAGCTCCAATCATCTCACCACTGGACAATGAGGTCACTGTACTCCAATGGCCTCCACACTCACCAGATCTCACTACACTCACCAGATCTCAATCCAATAGAGCTCCTATGGGATGGGGTGGAACATCATGGATGTGCAGCCGACAAATCTGCAGCGACTGTGTGATGCTATCATATCACTATGGAGCAAAATCTCTGAGGAACAATTCCAACACCTTGTTGAATCTATGCTACGAACAATGAAGGAAAAAGGGGGTCCAACCCGGTACTGGCGAGGTGTGCCTAATAATAAAGTGGCCGGTCAGTGTATATGGATGGTGTACTGAGCTGTACGTGTGCTGCACGGTGTATACTGATATGTAAACAAAACTTGACAATTATTTAGCATATAAATTATAATCGATTTTCAATTTATTTCTGCCCTACTGGGCTGTGATCGTACTGTACGGCACTGTGATCACTGCAGGGCAAAGAACTGTGTACTGTACTGTCAGTGCTGGGCTTAGCCTATGTACTGTGCTGGACTATTCTCACACTGTTCACGACATAGCATGCCATTTTCTCATTGGTTTGTTTCTCGCAGTATGCTCTGGGGAAGGTCGTCGCCACCACAAAGTCATCGTCCGGTCTTCCACAGTCTGGAGATGAGTATGACTTCTATCGCAGCTTTCCCGGTTTCCGCTCCTTCTGCGAGACACAGGGTGACCGCCTGCTTCACTGGTACGTCATTACCGTCTGTTAGAGACACAGAGAGGTTTAATGAGGATGTGTTCTTTGCTCAGACTGACTCTAAAAGTTTTTTATTTTTTGGACTCTGGGGCATCAAGAACTGGGGCACAGCAGAAAATACTGGACTGACTTCTGATTGGTTGTTCCTTCTTTAGTTTGGCCAGTCGAGCTCGGCCTTTCTCATTGTTTTCCCTTTTTTTTTTTTTTTTTTTTTTTTTTTTTGTTCAAGGAAACTCCAGATAAATCTAATTATACATACAGCTTGTGGTACATTAGCTTTATATGTTGTAGAAAGTTTTCAATACAAGAAAAAAAAAGAATGTCTTACATTGCTGTATCACCTCCACAACAGATCAACACCCACCTGCTGTGTATAACAGAATTATTTTTGGTAAAGATTTTGAAATGACTGGCGTATAAGGGAAGTTGAAGGGAAAAAAAAAACTTACATTTAAATGCCCTTCAGTGCAGCCTTGTCAGTGCAGCCTTCCCCAGTGCAGCCTTCCCCAGTGCAGCCTGGGATCCCCTGTCCCTGCTTCCAGGGCTTCAAAATCGCGGTCCGCGATTTGAAAATGGCGCCGCCGGCGCCGAAGTACACAGAGCCGGTCCTCGGCTCTTTCCGACGGCTCTCGTTTACTTTCGGCTCCACTCGTAGTCCCGAGCGGAGCTATCCGAGTAGGTTCGGATAGCTCCGCTCGGGACTACGAGTGGAGCCGAAAGTAAACGAGAGCCGCCGGAAAGAGCCGAGGACCGGCTCTGTGTACTTCGGCTCCGGCGGCGCGATTTTGACATTTGGGCAGCTCGGGATCGGCGTATAACACGCACCTGCGACTTTCCCCTGATTTTAAGGGGGAAAAAAGTGCGTGTTATACGCCGATAAATACGGTATATAATTAATTATACATTTAATTTTAATATTTAGGGGTATGTGTATGTATATATGTATAGGATAACATGCTGTGGGGGCACGCACCACGGCGATCACAAGTGCGGCGTGTCAGTCTCGCATGCCGCAGTTCCGATCGTGATAAGAAGCCTTTGTCAGAGGCTTCTTACCACGTGATCAGCTGTGACCAATCACAGCTGATCATCGTGTGAACCAGGAAGTGAACTGCATTCCTTGGTTCGCACTGAAAGGGAGAGCCGATCGGCGGCTCTCCCTGTCGGGGGGGGGGGGGGTCTGTGTTGATAATCAGCACATTGATTATCAGCACAGCCCCCTCAGTTGTGCTAATCACATGCCAAAGAGTGCCCAGCAGTGTCCCCATAATAAAAGACTGCCAGTGCCCATTACAATGCCAATCAGTGCCCAGCAGTAACACCTGTCAGTAACACATCAGTACTTCATCATCGGTGCTGCATATAAGTGCATCCTATTGGTGCCCATCAGTGCCGCCTTATTAGTGCCCGTCAGTGAAGGGGAAAAACTAAATTTTATGAGAGAAACTGAGAAACTTTTTTTTTTTTTTTTTTTTTTTTTTTTTTCCCAAAATTTTGGTATTTTTTTTAGTTTGTTTAGCAAAAAATAACCCCAGAGGTGATCACATATCACCAAAAGAAAGCCCTATTTGTGGGAAGAAAATGATAAAAATTTAGTTTGGGTACAGTGTAGCATGACCGCGCAATTGTCATTCAAAGTGCCACAAAGCTGAAAATTGTCCTGGGCAGGAAAGGGCGAAAGTGCCTGGTATAGAAGTGGTTAAAGGAGAAGTACAGCTAAAACTTGTTTTGGCTGTGGATCACAGGAGTGCCGTTCATTCTGCACACCTGTGACCCGTTTTCAGCATGTTGATCTCACAGAGCCGCTCCAGGCTTGGGATCTGCCCACATGCCTGGACTGTCGCCCAGCTCAGCATCTCGGTGAAGCGTTGAGAGCCTGGGCCGACCATTTCTCCCCGAATGATCGGCGGTGTTTGATCGTTTTTCAGTGTTAGAGCCAGCAGGGGACAAATGCAGCGTAGGATCGATGCTGCATCCACCTTGGTAAGTATGATTCTAAAAAAAAAAAAAAAAAATTCAATACTTTTATTATTTATATGTATTATAAAAATTATACAGAAAAGCTGTAGTTCAAGGTTTTGTTTGCCATTAACATTTGGAATGAATAGACTATAAAAATAAACGCACATTCACTGATAAATTCATACATTTGCAAAAGATTTTACATCCTACCCCTTAAATGTTCTCTTCACTGCAATTAAAAACGAACCTTGATTTGATCCCACTAAGGCCCCTTTCACACTGAGTCGGTTTGCAGGCGGTATTGCGCTAAAAATACCGCCTGCAAACCGCCCCTAAACAGCCTCCGCTGTTTGTTCAGTGTGAAAGCCCGAGGGCTTTCACACTGAAGCGGTGCGCTGGCAGGACGGTGAAAAAAGTCCTGCAAACCGCTTCTTTGGAGCGGTGAAGGAGCGGTGTATTCACCGCTCCTAAACCGCTCCTGCCCATTGAAATCAATGGGACAGCGCGGCTATACCGCGGCTACAGCCGCGCTGTACGAGTGATTTTAACCCTTTTTCGGCCGCCAGCGGCGGTTAAAACCGCACCGCTAGCGGCCGAATACAGCTGCAAGAACGATGGTACAGCAGCGCTAAAAATAGCGCTGTTGTACCGCCGATGCCCCCACCGCCCAAGTGTGAAAGGGGCCTTATAGAAGAACAATCAAACTATCTTGCAACGAAAAAATGTTGAATGAAATTCTACTAGTGTAGTTTAAATTGTTTTGTAAAGGCAGTAGGTTTTTTTTTTTTTTTTTTTTTTTTTTTAATCTTTGGCATTCTATGCCTTAAAGTGGAGGGCCATCCTAAAAAAAAATTGCCTGAAAAATCCTAAAAAAATGTTTAAAAAAAATTTGAAAAAAAAAAAAAAAATTTTTAAACTTACCTAAACCCTTGTTGCTAGGCAGTCTTTGTAATCTGCCTCTTCCTATTCCGCGGCGTGTCCTGCTCCTCGGTTAGGGCATTGCCTTCTGGGAACTGTGTGTGTTCCCAGAAAACCACGGGGCCATTCGCAGAGCGCCGCTCGCGTGTGCGCAGTAAGAAACTGGCAGTGAAGCCGCAAGGCTCCACTGCCTGTTTCCCTTACTTAGGATGGCGGTGTCGGGAGACGAGGGATGGGTCGGCCTCGAGCGGCCGACATCACGGGAACCCAGGACAGGTAAGTCTAGGTATTTAATGTCAGCAGCTACAGTGTTTGTAGCTGCTGACTTAAAAAAAAAAAATTCGCTGGCCGGAATCCCGCTTTAAGATAAAAAGCCTTCTGTGTGCAGAAGCCCCCCTAATACTTACCTGAGCCCCATCTCTATCCAGCAATTGTTGCAGGAAAGAATTGGCTGTCCGGGACTCTCCCTCCTCATTGTCTGAAACAGCAGAGAAGTGCCATTGGCTCCCGCTGCTGTCAAAGTCAGTGAGCCAATCAGTAGAGAGAGAGAGAGGGACGGAGCTGCGATTCGGCTCGGGAACCCCCACAGCAAGCTGCTTGCTGTGGGGGCACTTAACAGGAACTAGGGTCCAGAAGCACTGAAGAGGGACCTGAGAAGAGGAGAATCTGCTCTGTGCAAAACCACTACACAGAGCAGGTAAGTATAACATGTTTGTTATTTTTAAAGGAGAAAAACCAAGACTTTAGTATCACATTAAGAATAATGATCCATGTAGAAGTAACACCTCACTGTGGTGGTCCATGGCAATTGCCACTCTGCATTTGGTGTCCTTTTAGATGGGAGATAATGGCAGATGCCACTGCCTTAGGGACCCCTAGCAGCTTCAGGAGGCACCCCAGGGTTCTATGATATCCTGTTTGTATGAGAAACGCTGGCCTTGATGGAGATGGTCTTCTTTTTTAAATTTTGCTTAGTTTTACATCTAAAAAGAACAATGTACAACCTAACCAATAACTTCTTCCATATCTTTTTCATTGATGTCTCGGTTCTGTTTTTACTTTCTTTGGAATTTTGGTCTTCTTCACACGTAGCATGAGTCGGATTATGCAGTATCATGGCTGCCGCAGTTACACCGGGAATCACAATAAGGACAGTGCCCTGGAAGACAAGATGGATTTGCTGGTGGATGCTAATGACGCCATTCTGGAGAGAGTGGTGGGTGCTTGCTTTTGTAGCTAAATCTATATAAGAATAATACAACTATATAGCACTATGAAGTAAAAAAAAATAAACCTATACAGTAATACCTCGGATTGCGAGTAACGTGGTTAATGAGCGTTTCGCAATGCAATGAAAAATCCTGACTCGGTTTGCATTGTGTCGCAAAACAAGCAGGATTCAAGCTTTTGCGGTGTGCAGTACTGCATATGGCCAGAGGTGCAGGGGCACCGGTGTCACATTTGCAGCCACTCGGGAACGGGGTGTTTCCGAGTGCATCCGAGCGGTTTCCGAGTGTCTCTGGCACTCCCCCACCTCTGGCCACATGTGGTACTGCAAACAATAGAAGTCACTGTGGAACGAATTACCTGAGTTTCCATTGACTTCTATGGGGAAACTCGCTTTGATATACGAGTGCTTTGGAAGCATTCTTCTGGGACAAATTATGCTCGTAATCCAAGGTACCACTGTAGAATTATAAATAATTATTACAAACAATGTATAGTGTTAATTGACAATACAAATGATCAGTGCATATACTCCTACATTAATAAACGGCACAAAAATAACACACACAAAAGCATCTAGATCTTCATCCAAAAATGACTTCTCTGCTTTCATTTACTGAATCTCAGCCTCTGCAGAAATGTTAATTAAAAAAGAAAAAACTTTTTTGGAATCGGTACATTTTTCTCAGTACGATGTTGCCTCAGCCTGCCAGCAGCCTCCTGGGATCATATTTCAGGAGGATGTAGGAACAGTCTCGCTGCAGGCTGCTGCTTGTGCATGCGCAGCAGGGGAGCCAGCTGAGGGACATCAGGAAGTCGCAGATGGCTCCTAAAACCAAAATGGCTGTGCAGAGGAGCAGATGCCCTGATGAGAATCATCTGCATAAAAGACAACGCTGGACTCCAGGGACTGTTATGTATCTGTTTTTTAAAGGTTAAGTTGTTTTTTTTAGGGTGGAACATGTAACATGTTCCAGTATGCGGCATCTGCAGCCACATGGTCGCGTCATTGAATTCACCGTGCGTGTCCTGTGAATGAATGCCTACAAGTACCATCAGCCATTGCAGCTGACGGCTTGTAGTTCTCGCTGAGCTGGTGAGTTCTCTCGTAGTCCATTGATCTTCTTGTTCTCAGGTAACTGTCTGCCTGTATGAGGTATGAGCAGACCGCTATGCTGAGTCTGCAGGAGTCTGGGATGGCACACGCTATCTGGTGATTGTAGGTGCAATGCTCTGCATTCTCCTAATAAATTAAATGCTAGGGCAGTGCAATTTGCGCCCATTTGTTTTGTATTGACGTAAATCGCACTGCAAAGTTGTGGTACTCAGTATCAGTGAGTACTTGACCGAAAATATCGGTACTCGTTATCGGTGCAACCCTATTAAATGCACTTTTTCTTTTTTTTTTTTCTTAGAATCATACTTGGGTGGATGGATGCAGCATTTGTCCGATATTGCATCTGTCCCCCTGCGCCTCTGCACTGAGAACTGAGCGATCGAACATCGCTGATGGCTCGGTTCCCCTAGCAGAGAGCTGCTGACTGTCCTCCGCTCTGCCCCCTCCGCGCTCACTGGAGTGCTGAGCTGGGGGGGGGGCGGACAGACAGTGTCAGTCCAGGTATCTGGCAGAGCCATTGTGAGGATTACGCGGTGCCTGGGCTGATTTCTGTGACGTCAGCAGAGAGCGGACTTCAGTCCGTTCTCTGCTCAAAACGGGTCACGGGAGTGCAAAACAAATTGCACTCCTGTGACCCATAGGAGAAGCCCGGCCTAACAAGCTTAGGCTGGACTTCTCCTTTAAATGTCAGCAGCTACAGTATTTTGTAGTTTCTGACTTTATTTTCCTATTCCTTATTCACCGCTTTGAAGGAGAAGTACAGCCAAAGCCAAACGATCAGCAGCGTTTAATCGCTCGGTTCTCAGTCTTAGAGCTGGCGGGGGACAGATGCAGCATCCACCTAGGTAAGTATGATTAGGGGGAAAAAAAAAAAAAACCTGATACTTCTCTTCTAATTTAAAAAAAATCTAGTCCACGTGCGGGGTTTAGAAGATGTATCCCTTCCTTCTTTCGATTACGTCTCTGGTGCATGCGCATTGGTATCCAGATTGACGGCACATTGAGTTTGCCGTTGCTGTACAGCTATGTGCTGTGTCTTTGTAATCTTGCGAGCGTTCTCATCATTCATTTCCCGAAAAACCCCATGTGACTATTTATGTCATGGGGTGTTTACAAAGCATCAACACTGATTCGATGGTTATTGCACAGCCAGCAAATCAGGAGTAAGATATTTACATGTGTATTTTGATTGGTTATGCGGGGCTAAGGCACCATGGTAACAGATGAAAACGAGGCTTGGTTTACTTGTACTGACAATACAAGCCTATGAGGTACTTGCAGTGATGCAGGAGAAAGGGCGGAAGTACACATGTGGAAGGAATAGGGAGGTTGCAGCAAAGATGGCGCCAGCTTCAGCCGGAACAGACCACTAACGAAACAAGCTGCATCAATAGTAAGGCTGCTGATATGATGCTAAAGAGTATATCTTTGCGTTCATAAATGCATTACATAGTGATATTGGGCTACTGTGTTTTTTGGGGGTTTTTTTGTACTGAGTTTGCTACTGCTTTAAGTTGGGCTGAGTGCTGGGCAGTCATTCAGAAGCAGTGACAGGTACTCTTATTTTGCAGGGCATGATGCTGGATGAAGCTTCAGGGGTGCACCGTAGCCAGGAGCCCATTCTGCCTGCAGGTCTTCAGGCACCAAAGACCATTATCTCCAGCTGGAATCGCCGGGTAAGCAGAACCCACAAACCCCGGACTTCTTTCAGATTATCACTGTTATTCTGGTGGCGATGCTCTTTAATGTGCCTGTTTCTTTTGCATTTGCAGAGCAATGACACAAGCAAGAAATACAAGACACAAACATTTCGTCTGCTACAGGCCAAGAACATAGTGCGACCCCAGCTGAAGTTCAAAGAAAAGATAGACAACACGAACACTCCTTTTGTTCCAAAAATATTTATAAAGCCAAACGCGCAGAAACCGCTTCCAGAGAGTAAGGACTTGCCATAGCAGTGGGAAATTTATCGTCGCTACCAGTTCATGTTTCTTGATGGCACTCGCAACTTGGGAAGTGATCCCACCTACCTACTGCTATCTGGGGCTCTGTTAGAGAAATTTGCCTTCGCTTCCTGTCCTGACAACCGCTTTACCAGACAGGAAGTGAGGGGAAATCAGCACCAGGGATACAGAAATAAAGTGACAGAGGTATTAGCCTCCCCCTTACTCTGCTAAAGAAATGTTTTTGTCTATGTTGCTGTTGGAAAGTTGCACTCATTTCCTCTACAGCAGCACGTCAGCAGGAAAGGAAGTGAGTTGAAATCTCTCTAACAAGGCCCTGAATAGCAGTAAAAATTTGACAGAAGCTGATTACCTGTTAAAGGTGTACAGGCAAAGCTCGTTTGGCTGTACTTTTCTTTTATGGATCACAGGAGTGCAGTTCATTTAGCACTCCTTTGACCCATTTTGAGCAGAGAGCGGGCTGACGTCACAGAGCCGGTCCAGGCTCAGGTAAGGTCATGGAGTCTGGATCTGCCCACATGCCTGGACCAGCACCGGCTAAGCCTCTCAGCAAGCCGCTGAGAGCCTGAGTCGGCCACTCTCACCCCCCCCCACAGCCCAGCGCTCCAATGAGCAAGGAGGGGGGAGAGCAGTGACTGACAGCAGCTCTCTGCTCGGGGAACTGTGAGAACCGAGTGATCTGCGCTGTTGGATCGATAGGTTTTCAGTCTTAGAGGCATCAGGGGACCGATGCTGCATCTACCTAGGCAAGTATAAATCTGCAAAAACCCAAACCCCATACTTCTCTTTTAAAGTGGTTTTAAAAAGGAAGGAAAAAAAAAAATTTTTTTACCTTACTGCATTCTTTGCATAAGGTAAAACAACCTTCTGCTTGCAGCTTCCCCCGCAGCCTGCCTAAATATATACAGTGCCTTGCAAAAGTATTCACCCCCTTGGCATTTTTCTTGTCTTGTTGCCTCACAACCTGGAATTAACATGGATTGTTTGAGGATTTGCATCATTTAATTTAACATGCGCACAACTTTTGAATTATTTATTTATTTTTTATTATTGTGAAGCGAACAACAAATAGGACAAAATAACAGAAAAAGTCAATGTGCATAACTATTCACCCCCCTAAAGTCAATACTTTGTAGCGCCACCTTTTGCGGATATCACAGCTCCAAGTCTCTTTGGATAAGTCTCTATGAGCTTGCCTCATCTTACCACTGGGATTTTTGCCCATTCCTCCTTGCAAAACTGCTCCAGCACCTTCAAGTTGAATGGTTTGCGCTTGTGAACAGCAATCTTTAAGTCTAACCACAGATTTTCTATTGGATTGAGGTCTGGGCTTTGACTAGGCCATTCCAACACATTTTTACATGTTTCCACTCAAAGCCACTCAAGTGTTACTTTAGCAGTGTGTTTGGGGTCATTGTTCTGCTGGAAGGTGAACCTCCGTCCTAGCCTCAAATCACACACAGAGTGGTACAGGTTTTGCTCAAGAATATCCCTGTATTTAGCACCATCTATCGTTCCCTCAACTCTGACCAGTTTCCCAGTCCAGACTGCTGAAAAACATCCCCACAGCATGATGCTGCCACCACCATGTTTCACAGTGGGGATAGTGTTCTTTGGGTGATGTGATGTGTTGGGTTTGCGCCAGACATAGCGTTTTCTTTGATGGCCAAAAAGCTCAATTTTAGTCTCATCAGACCAGAGCACCTTCCTCCATACATTCTGGGAGTCTCCCACATGCTTTTTCGCAAACTCAAAACGTGCCATTTAGTTTTTTTGCCGAAAGTAATGTCTTTCTTCTGGCCACTCTGCCATAAAGCCCAACTCCGTGGAGCGTACGGCTTATTGTCGTCCTATGTACAGATACTCCAGTCTCTGCTGTAGAACTCTGCAGCTCCTCCAGGGTTACCTTAGGTCTCTGTGCTCCTCTCTGATTAATGCCCTCCTTGCCCGGTCCGTGAGTTTTGGTGTGCAGCCATCTCTTGGAAGGTTTGCTGTTGTGCCATGTTCTTTCCATTTGGTTATGATAGATTTGATGGTGCTCCTAGGGATCATCAGATTTGAATATTTTTTTTATAACCTAACCCTGACTTGTACTTCTCAACAAAATTGTCCCTTACTTGTTTGGAGAGTTCCTTGGTCTTCATGGCAGTGTTTGGTTAGTGGTGTCTCTTGGGTGTTGCAGCCTCTGGGGCCTTTCAAAAAGGTGTGTAAATGTAATGACAGATCATGTGACACTTAGATTGCACACAGGTGGACATCACTAATTATGATTTCTGAAGGTTATTGGTTGCACCAGAGCTTTTTTGGGCTTGATAACAAAGGGGGTGAATACATACGCACATGTCAATTATCAGTTTTTTATTTCTGAAAAATAGTTTTATATATATATTTTTCTAATTTTACTTCACCAACTTAGACTATTGTGTTCTGATCCATCACATATAATTCAGTTTTAAAAAACATTGAACTAAAGGCTGTAATGTAACAAAATAGGTAAAAAGCCAAGGGGGTGAATACTTTTGGAAGGGACTGTACCTGAGCATCATCTCGATCCAGCCATGTGCGCAAGAACTGAGGCCCTCTAACTCTTCATTGCATCACATACAGCAGCAGGAGCCAATGGCTCCAGCTGCTGTCAATCGGAGCCAGTGAGGAGGAAGTGGGGGGGGGGGAGGGGGCGGAGCCAAGTCATGCCCCGTTTTATAGACACAAAGCAGGGCTCAGGAGCGAGCACGCACGAGTGCTCCAAAAGCAAGCAGCTTGCTATGGGGGGCACTTGACAGGGGGAGGAGGCAGGAGCACCCGCGGGGGGACCCAAGAAGAGGAGGATCAGGGCTGATTTTGGCAAAACCACTGCACAGAACAGGTAAGTAAACAAATCAAATGAGATTTTATTATTACTTTAAGGTATAACCAAAGGTAAAAATTTTATTTATTTTTTTTAGCTTTGGATAGAGGGGAGGAGGATTGGAACACCGCTAGTTTTTATTGCTGTCTGTGCCCCCATTAAGGAGATTCACCCTCTCTATTTGTCCTGTTTACCATTATCATTGAAAGTAAAAGAGAACCCCAAATTTTGGGTTGTCCCCAGAAAAGTAAAAGATGGGATATCTTCCAATGGGGACACTAGTTCTGGTGACCTGGTGGTCCCCAAAGAATTCCCTTAATTTGCAGGGATTTCCTGTTTAGCTATGGGACAGGAAGTGAAGGGTAATCATCCCAAAGGGACAAAGATGGTAAAAATTAACCTTTCAGGGGTTATTACCCTCCCTTACTCTATAATATTATATATATTAATGCTATAGTTATGCTATCGTTCTACTTTAATGAATGTGACAGATGTTGTTAGTACACATTGGACTTTCAACTGATTTTCATGGTTGCCAATGTCATGTGTGACTTCTGTACAGCATTTAAAGAAAGAATACAAAAAAAAAAAAACTCGAAAGGACTTCTAACCCTTACCCACTCTACTCAAAACCAAGAAAACATTTTGGCTCCACATGCACTTTAAATTAGACTACTTATTAATTCCAGGAACTTTCTTTGATTTTTCCATACTTGCATCTTGATAGTTGCTACAAATAAAATATGGGGTTGATTTTACTAAAGGCAAATCTATTGTGTACTACAAGTGCAGTTGCTCCAGAGCTTGGTAAATGAGGTAAAGCTTCAAAGAATACCCAATCGCGTGCAAGGGAAATAAAAAAAAATAAAAAAAAAAAAAAACAGCATTTTTGCTTGAAAGTAATTGGATGATAGAAATCAGAGCTTCCACCTCAGATCTAGAGCAACTGCACTTGCAGTGCACAGTATATTTGCCTTTAATAAATTAACCTCTGTTTGATTTGTGAGGCTCGGTGTAACGTGACTTGCAAACCTTCTTGGAGCTGTAATATGCATTTAGAATTCCTCAAATTGTCAATACATGAGATTGCAGCCTGTCGGCTACTCGCCTGTATAATGGGGGGTGACTGTGCTCTGTTTTTCCCCAGTTCTCAGGAATAAACGGGAGAAGCGCCCTGAAGACCTGGATGTCCCGGCAGCCCTAGCAGATTTTATCCACCAACAGCGATTACAGCAGCCTGAAAGTGACATGTAAGATGCATGAAAACAAAATCATCTGTAAAAAAAAAGGGGGGGGGCGGCGAGAAATAAGGAAGAGTGGTACAAGCATAAACAGAGAATATACAGCAGATGCTGCCCCTAAACAGAAGGCGCTGAAGTCCCTTTTTTAATTAGGATCAGTTGTCTGTTCTAGCGTTTTCTATGACAGATGGCACAGGGAACAGGAGGACTGGAGCTGCATCCTCCAATGTCTCTGCCCATCTCAGTCCTCCACTCAGCCCAAAACGAGAGGAAGGAGGAGGGTTGTTAACTCTTTAGGCTCTGCTTGTGTGGTGTGGTCACTGCACAGGCAGAAAGAGGGATGTGAGCTGTAGCAGTCACACACTTGTGAATAAATCTTAAAAAAATACAACTGATTTGTAACCCTTTTTCCTGAATCGGGGGAGAAAAAGGCTTTTTCCATGATGCGTTTTTTATTTTTATTTTTTTTCTGTTCTAGAAGGGATAACCAGTTTAATGGAACAGACACCCCTTATTTAAGGCATCAGAAATAGAATGCAGATTGCTTGCTTTCCCATTGCATAGGAAAGGAGTTAACTCCTTCCCTATTCAAATGAAACGCACACTAGAGCAGGGGTCTTCAAACTACGGCCCTCCAGTTGTTCAAACACTACAATTCCCATCATGCCGAGTCATGTCTGTGAATGTCAGAGCTTTACAATGCCTCGTGAGACGTGTAGTTCTGCAACAGCTGGAGGTCCGTAGTTTGAGGATCCCTGCACTAGAGTGACTCCTTATGCAGACCATTGAGAGTGATTCAGTATGCACACACTTAACATCCACCATTAGGTGTTTCTGGGTACCAATGGTACTGCTGTAATTATGGTTTTATTGGCTGGTCAACCATCCTTTTAGCAATATTTTTTCTCATATAATGTATAGCGTCTTCTCTAACTTTAATGATGTGTTTTTCAGGCTGGCTCACCCTTATCGGTATGAATTGGATCACTTTGATCCTCTGGAGAAACATATGGAAATTCCAGACATACAGGTGAGTTTTGCAGCCTGATTACTCATTTGAGGAACTACATAATTGCATTTTATCCTTAATATATGATGTCAGTGCTGCCTAAGTTCTCTATTGAAACATGCATCCCAAAAATTGTCCGGGGTCTCCCTTGTAGCTTGTGGTCTTAATTGACTAATCCCTGAATCATCACACACAGCGGGGAAAATTAAATATTTGATCCCCTGCAGATTTTGTAAGTTTGCCCACTTACAAAAAAATTAAGGGTCTATAATTTTTATCACCGGTGTATTTTAAATGATACAGACGGAATATCAAACAAAAATCCAGAAAAAAAATGTTTTTCCCAATTTGTAAGTTTTTTTTTTTTGTTTTTTTTTTTTTGTTTTGTTTTTTCCCCTCCAGGCCTTACCTTACCATTTTTAGCAAGAGTACATGCATATCGCCAGCACACCACGGAGCTTTAAAATAACATCCCAAACTTTTATTTATTTTTTCAAGAGATCACGGCGGTATCGTACAACGTTTCGGAGCCACAAAGGGGTCCTGCGTGACTCTCCAATGTTGTACCTTTATTCTGGTGATGTGATCACCAGAATAAACGTTTGGACATTATCCTAAAGATCCATAGTGTATTGGCAATATACTGTTGCCTTTAATGTTACCATCTGGAAGTTGCTACATGCTTGCTTTTTTTTTTTTTGCCATCTCCTGAAATGTTTGCAATGGGAATATTTTATATATGACCCATTTCCTTAATGCCCTCTCTACATGTTACTAGTGGTGCACCGAAAGTTCAGGATGCACTTGGCCGAAACCAAAATTGACAGTTCAAAAAATATATATAAATATTTTTATAAATGTATTATATTCAACCTTTTTTAAATTTAATATTGTGAAATTATTTTTGCCCATTATCGAGACCTTTTTGTAGCAGTGTTAAAAATCCTGCTTGTTGCATTTTTGGTGCATATTTGGCAGCCATTATCACCACCCCCTTTTTTTTTTTTTTTTTTCGGCACAAGGCTGAAAACCCTATTTTCGGCTGATAATTTTCAGGCCATCACTACATGTTACATGTAAGGACCTCCTGCCATTACTCATGTAACCATAGTCCTGTCTCCTTGACCTTGTTCGAAATCGATTTTCAGATCTGGCGTTATGTGCCATTGTTTGATACTTCAGTACTTAATTTGACCACATTCATGATTGTAAAAGAGAACCAATCAGTATAAAAATATAGTGAAGGTTCAATGTTTGCCACAGCTGCTATTTCTACAGCTATGCAGTTTGCAACTTTATAATGCAAAGACAGTATGGCAGCAAAACTAATTATGTTGCTTTGTTTTTACCAGCCATTTGTACCTTTGAACGACGTCCCCTACCATTTTATCAACACGCTGGATGATCTTGTAGCGCTAAATGAGAAGTTGTTAAAATGCTCGGAGTTTGCTGTGGATCTGGAGGTAAGACGCCATCCGATACTGGAATTTGTTTTTATATTATCTGTAGGAATAGAAAAATTTGCGCTACCCACAATAATTAGGTTCTAGTCTGAGGATTTTCAGATAGAGAAGCTAAATGCTTGTTACTATGGGCAGTGCAAACATGTTTCTTATCAACATTTACTATTAAACCCCAATCGTGTGACCTCCTGTGATTGGCTGTCACCGTGGTTACATGATCGGGAACTGACGCCGGCTCCCGAACATTACTAAAGACTGGAAACTGTCTTTGAAAGCTTGATCACTGTGCTGTGAGCGCGCTTTCAGTACAGAAAACTGGGCCGCCCATGGACGCATATGTGTAGCATGTGGTCGGTAAAGCCCACCTTCCCTGCTGCCGCTCACAAGCATTGCATGAGCAGCAAGAGATTAAGGAGAATCTTTAGTGTTTGTTGCCTGTTTGTTAATAATTGCCCTCTTCCTCTTGCAGCACCATTCGTACCGCAGCTTCCTGGGCCTCACCTGCCTCCTGCAGATCTCCACCCGCAGTGAGGATTTTATTATTGATCCTCTTGAGCTCCGCAGTGACCTTTACATCTTGAATGAGAGTTTTACGGATCCTTCCATTGTCAAGGTCAGAAGATTAAACTGTTGTAAACCACCTGAACGTTTAAAGTTGTAACTATGGGCGAAATCGTAAAATGCATATATAATGCTTTCTGTCTCTGGTGTTAATGTGGTAGGACTGAACAGATTCTTGGTTGTAGCAATCATTTGGACTCCAATTTAGTGGTTATGCTTGGGGGTCTTGATGTGTTAAGAATGTATATTGTTTCTCAGCTTAACTCCCGGAGTTCCAGTTATAGTGCTGCTATGTCAGACTTGTGGTATCCCTGTGTTTGGTAAGCCCTTGTACAGAGTCCTACATCTCAATGGTTTAGTTAACATCTTTTGTTAGTACTCAAAAAAAAAAAATAGAGGTTTCACTTATCTGCTTAAATATAGCCACATCCCTGGAATATTTATTATTATTATTATTATTATTATTATTCAGGATTTATATAGCGCCAAGAGTTTGTGTAGCGCTTTACAACATAAGGGGAAAAAGTACAGTTACGATACAATTCGATACAGGAGGGATCAGAGGGCCCCGCTCGTTAGAGTTTAGAAGGGAGGGTCAAGTGAAACAAAAGGTAATAGCTGTGGGGGAATGAGCTGATGGAGAAATTGAAAATACAGTTTTTAGGTGTGGGTAGGCTTCTCTGAAGACGAGGTTTTTCAACGATCGTCTAAAAGCTAAGAGAGTAGGAGATAATCGGACAGATTGGGGTAAGGAGTTCCATAGGATTGGAGAAGCTCTGGAAAAGTCCTTGAGGTAAGCAAAGGAGGAGGTGACGAGGGTGCTAGAGAGCAGGAGGTCTTGGAACGAGTAGGTTGGTATTTTGAGACTAGGCTAGTGATGTAGCTGTGGGCTAAATTGTGGATGGCTTTGTAAGTTGTTAGTATTTTGAATTTATTTAGTTGGGTGAGTGGAAGCCAGTGAAGGGATTGACTAAGAGGAGTAGCAGACAGAGCAATTGGTAAGGTGGACTTGTCTGGCAGCATCATTCATGATGGACTGAAGAGGGGGATAGCCTATATAAAAGTAAGCCAATGAGGAGGGAGTTGCAGTAGTCAAGGCGAGAAATGACCAGGGGGTGAATTAAGAGCTTTGTGGTTTCATTGGTTAGGCAGGGGCGTATTTTGGAGATGTTGAGGTGGCAAGATTTGGACAGTGATTGGATATGGGGCTTAACCGATAGCTCAGAGTCCAGGACTACACCTAGGACCTTGGCGTGCGGGGATGGGCTGATACATGTGCCATCGATTTTGACAGCGATCAGGGGAAAGGGGCAAGTGGTGGAGGAAAAATTATAAGTTCGGTTTTGGATAGATTGAGTTTGAGGAAGTGGTGTGACATCCAGACTGATATATCTGTTAGTAAATTAGTGATACGTGAGGAGGGAGTGAGCTGAGGGGTAGCGAAATAGATTTGGGTGTCGTCAGCGTAGAGATGGTATTTGAAGCCATGAGAGGCTATCGGCTGACCCAGGGAGGAGGTGTAGATTGAAAATAGGAGAGGCCCAAGAACAGAACTTTGGGGACCCCAACAGAGAGAGAATATATGGAAAAGCACAGTTTCGCCCCTTAACATGGGGCTTTAAAGGCATGACTGAGTAAAAAATATTTGCATTAAAGTTGAATTCGTTCTGGTTTACAAAAAGTCGAAAAACATATTAAAAAATTATGATGTACAATAAAAGAATGGGGTACATGTTACTGCACCATATTTACAGTACACCTATCCAATTTTTATAAAGAGTTGTGTCAACATATCCTACGTGTTTTGAAGTAATCTTGGCTCCTTCCTCAGGGATAGTTTTTTGCAATTAATGTTGTAGGTACGGTCTACAAAATAAAAATAATGTTAAAACAATTCATCAAAATATATATTTTGGTGGCTCTTCTGGCAATAGGTGGAGTTTAAATGCGGTACTTAGTGTTGAGGATACTAATGACCCAACCCTGGTCAAAGTGATTAAAAACATGAAATACACATGAAGGTTTCATCGAAGAACAGACAGAGAGGGTCTCCAACATGTATGCACTGGGACAAAATGTCTTTTTGTTAGTATTCCTTTTGGGATTTTGTATAATGTTGTAGCTGTGGGGGACTGAAGTCGGTGTCCTAAACGTTTGGGTTTTATGAAGCACCTGTTCCTGCCATCAGCAATTTATTCCTGTATTTTCTTTTTTTTTTTCTGTAAATCTTCAATAAATATCTCTTTTTTAACCAGTGTGTACGATTTTTTTTTTTTTTTTTTTTTTTTGTAATTGTAATTATCTGATACTAATCCCCTTCTTTTTTTTTTTCCCCACTGCCAGGTCCTGCATGGTGCAGATTCTGATATTGAGTGGCTACAAAAAGATTTTGGCTTATATATTGTAAACTTGTTTGACACCCACCAAGGATCTCGCTTGCTGAACCTTGCGAGGAATTCTCTAGATCACCTCCTCAAACACTACTGCAGCGTTACGTCTGATAAGAAGTACCAACTGGCTGACTGGAGGATCCGGTGAGTCCCCAACCAATAAACGCAACAAATACTTGAGAATACAGTCAATCTTAACCAGCTATTTCTGGCCAACAGCCCATTACCACAGGAGATGATCGAGTATGCCCGGGCGGACACTCACTTTCTGCTGTACATCTACGATCGCATGAGGACAGATCTTCTGAATGCCGCCAACGGTAAACAGAACCTTCTACAACTGGTCTGGCAAAAGAGCAAAGAGATCTGTCTGAAGGTAGGAAATGTTTTGAGGAGAGTTTTAATTGCTTGGATGTATTTTTCTTTTAATTTTTTTTTATTTTTTTTTTTTTTTTTTTTTCAGTAAACGTAATTTTTCATCATTTAGGCAAAAAGAGCCCTATGTGATGCTTTTTTTTTTTTTTTTTTTTGAGACGGGTTCTCTTTACCAACCAATACTGTAACTTACAACCATAAATATCAAAACCAGTGAAAATGAAATATATATACCAAAGTGCATATATAACAAAATTCACAGTAGTGCAACAATAACACCTAATTCAGTGTTCAATTGAACACTGAACTAATTAGGTGTTTTGCTACTGTGAATTTTGGTATATATATTTCATTTTCATTGGTTTTGATCTATGTTTGTCCCAAACATGTTTGAAACCCCTTACTGTTGACTAACTCGCTACCTCTGCTAGAACTCTATTCCAAGCATCAACTACCCTTTCAATAAAATTAATGCTTTATAAGATTAGTTTTGAACTTTCCTCAAGTTAGTTTGAGGTCATGTTCAGGTGTTCTTGATTTCGGTTTCATATTGAAAATCCTGCCCTCTTGAATCTTATTCACCCTATTGATGTATTTGTATTTTATATATATATATATATATATATATATATATATATATATATATATATATATATATATATATATATATATATATATATTTTCTCTATCTCTCTAATCAAAAATGGAAGCAATCAGCGCAAACAAAATAAATGTAGTAAAACTAATGCAAGCTGAACACTAAGGGTTAACACCAAGCCCATATAACATAATAAAAAACAAATTAAGTGCAGTGCAAATGATATAGATGAAAGTCCATATATGAGGGAACACAATTCTCCTGTAGTAAAGATACTCCTTCTTAATATAAAAACACCAAAGATCTTCTCCACTTATATGCATATAGAATGCTTACCAGATGGAAGGTCATAAGGGCATAGATTCCATAAACACTGGATCAACACGGCTCGGATCCTCTGGTTGTCCTCAATAGTTCCCAGCAGATGTCTCTCCAATGCAGCAGATAGTCAAATGGACTCCCCGTGTAATGTAGCAAGAAGGGAAGACTGGGGAAAAAAGAACACCTAAGAGCGGTCCGTATGATGCAGCCGTAAAGCAATTTTATTATAAAAAATTGAGTGTGATACACTTTAAAAAACGCGCTCGTATAGCGCTGATCGGACAATAAAATAACACGGTGTGAAGCAGAGTAAAACAGACTGTTCACGTCCGAACAGCTGTGAGATGGCAGCGGGTGACGTCAGAGCGTAAGACTCCGCCCCTGTACGAGGCGTTACGTCCACAGGACTTCGTCAGCGAGTGTGTGTGATTTTTGCATTTCCACCTGCGTAGGGCATGCCGCTTCTGCTGTGATAGCAGAAGCTGATCTGTGGGTCCCGGGGACTCTGTCCTTCGGCACACGTTGATCATTAGGCATATCTCGGTCCTCTGTGTTTTACTTTGTAAACAAGGCAAAACTCACTTCTGACAGGGAAAGGGGTGATCCTGTGTCTCTGCAAAGCAGACTAGAACCAGTTTCTTCCCCTAGTGAAAGCACCACACTGTGTACACACAAACACTGGCTAGAAACAGTTAATGCTTTGATCGCCCTAGATGTTTAACCCCTTCCCAGCCAGTGTCAGTACAGTGACGGTGCATATATTTAGCACTGATCACTGTACTAGTCTCACTGGTTCCTGCAAAATGTCAGTGTCTGAAAGTCTGTTGCAATACCACAGGCCTGCTATAAGTCGCTGATCGCCGCCATTACTAGTATATAGTTAAAAAAACAAAATAAAAGGCTGCTACAGAGACAGTTATGCACACGAGTAAAATACCTTCCTGACTCAAGATCGTCCTTCCAATGGCTGTATTTATAAAGATTTTTGGAGCTTCGCTGAATCAATGTGTAGTATGTCAACTTGTGTTCACTTTTTTTATATACATTTTGGGTAATCTTGACGGCCTCACTGGTAGAATGTGAACTGCTGTTCAGAGGGCGTACTCCTTCGGGCACGCTTACTTTTGTTTTTCATACTGCTGTTCTGAGGCTGCAGATACGTGAAGCTCTTATTTGTAAATGAGCAGATTCATGCTGCAGGAAATGGCTTTGCTCAGCAAATGGGGTGATGCTTCTGCATTCGCATCCCTGTAAATGGTTATGCCTCCTACAGCGTGGTCTTACTAGATCTCTTGCTGTTATGTAAATAGTCATGGGTTTGAAACCGTGGGCTTATTTTAAGCTCCTATTATTTTGAAAATACTATTTTAGTGTGACGAGAGTGCAGAGCCTGGGCGTGGCTGTACCACCTTGATATAACTAAAGTGAACAAATGGATCTGTCCCAAGATGTTCTTAAAATGTTTGTTTGTATTGGGTTTTTTTATAAAAATAGTTCATTTGAATACTGTACTGAAGTGGTTACAGAATTGTATTTACTTTCTTTTTGGCTTCACGAAGCCTATTAAAAGACAGTCTGAAAGAAAAAAAAAAAAAATTCCATAAATATTTCCCATATTTTGTATACGTTTTATAACGTTCACATAAACCAATCCATATACACTTATTAGGATTTTTTTTATCAAAAATATGTAGAAGAATTCATATTGGTCTAAATTTATGAAGAAATTAGATTTTTTTTTTTTTTTTTATATGTTTTATAGTAAAAAGATATATATATATATATATATATATATATATATATATATATATATATATATATATATATATATATATATATATATATATATATATATATATATATATAATATAAATTTATTTTTCAAAATTGTCTCTCTTTTGTTTAGAGCTCAAAAAAAAAAGTTATCAAATACCACCAAAAAGCTCTATTTGTGGGAATAAAACATGACATAAATTTTATTTGGGTACAGTGTCGCATGACCATGCAATTTGTTCGTTAAAATAACACCGATTTGCAAAAATGGCCTGGTCATGAAGGGGGTATATGTTCCGAAGGTCAAGTGATTATGTTCCTGAAGTCGCTCATATGTTTTATCTCCCAGACCTTTCACCATTTTTGTTACCGGTCTACTTCTATCTTATCAACCTCTTTTTGTAAGTGATGTCTCCAGAACTCCTCACAGTGGTGTTGATTTACTAAAACTGGAGAATGCAAAGTCTGGTGCAGCTCTGCATAGCAGCCAATCGGCTTCTAACTAAAGCTTGTTCAATAAAGCTTTGACAAAAAAAGCCTGGAAGCTGATTGGTTTCTATGCAGAGCTGCACCAGACTTTACATTCACCAGTTTTAGTAAATCAACCCCAGTATTCTATGAGGTCTCACTAAAGATCTATATAGAGGAATCAGGACCCCCTTCCTCCTGCTGGTGATCCCTCTGGTGATGTAAAGATCTATATAGAGGAATCGAACCCTTCTTGCTCCTGCTGTGCCCCCTCTGGTGATGTAAAGATCTATATAGAGGAATCGGGACCTCCTTCCTCCTGCTGGTGATCCCTCTAGTCATGCATCCTTGAATTCTATTTGCTTTTCCCACTGCCTGGTCACAGTGTTTGCTCATTTTGCAATCATCTGCAATTACTGACGCTATTAGATCTCAGATCTCTCCATTAGCTTCTTCCCTGACCATAGAGGTTGGGGAAAGTGCCGACAGAACCCAGAAATAATGTTTTAGATGTCCCTTTCAGGTTGGGGGGGGGGTGCAATGCAATGAACGTATGTTCTCTGGCCGCCTTCCTCCCCTCTACCCAGGGGCACTGTCATGCAAATTCCCTGTTCTGCTGATGGGAGCCTGGGAAATATACCAGGGGTTCATGTTGGAAGATGAGCTGTTGCAGGGGTGTGTGGTAGCCATTGGGCAGCTGTACAGGTGACTGATCGCTTCCATCCCACAGGGAGAGTGTATAAAACCTGCTGCTGTCAATGTATGACCTACTGTATGTCAGTAGCAAAAGGTTTACAGCTGGCAATACACGTTACAAATTGTATAATTTCGTTTAGATTTTCCAAAACTATGTAATATTTAATGCAAAACTGTAAATGTTCACTGTGTTTAGGGATTAAAGCAGGATAGTCAAACTACTCTTGGCTATGAAAGTAAAAAAAAAAAAATAATAATAATAAAAAAAAGACATTTTAGAGATTATTTTGGCTGCACAGTCAATTGACACTTTCATTTGAATTTTTTCAATCTTTTCATAATCCCAGCTTTATGCTCTTTTCCCCCCTCAGCTCCAGTACTTTTTCTGTAGGTGACTACATGTCCCTCAGATTAAAGAGCACCTGTCCTGATCAGTAGAGGCCATATGGTCTGCAGTAATAGTCAGTGGTAAGAACAGGTGGCGTTATCGGAGCTCTGGAAAAAGATTACTGAAAAATATTAATGTGGAGCTTAGTGTCCTTAGAAGAATAAATGTTTTGCTTGTTCTATATTTTTTATGTCTTATTTTTTTCGTCGCTGTTAACAGCTACTGGTAGATTTAGGGTAGATGAGGTTATCAGCCCCCCCAAAAGGGACCAAATAAGATCATTTTGTTGTTGGGATTTACTTGCACTTTATCTTTAGATGCCTTTTTTTTATTGTTTTCCTTTTTTCTTTTATAGAAATTTGTGAAACCCATCTTCACGGATGAATCCTATCTGGAGCTGTACCAGAAGCAGAAGAGGCACCTCAACACCCAGCAGCTATCAGCCTTCCGTCTCCTGTATGCCTGGAGGGACAAGATGGCGCGCCAGGAGGACGAAAGTACAGGGTACAGACAACCAGCAGAGTAAACTACGCAAGAGCAAGCTCTCTAATCTCTGTTTTAGGGTTTCTCACCACCATTTTGTATTGTTTCAGGTATGTCCTGCCCAACCACATGATGTTCAAGATCTCTGAGGAGCTTCCCAGGTAAGTTTTTCCCCACTAATAGTAATGAGGCCAAATGGACCTCTTGTCTGTACTAGGCTGTGATTGCATGTCCAGTGGTAAACAATGGCTGTCATTTGTGACGCTATTGTTTTCTACTGTGATTGGCCCTGTACCATGTGATCACTGTGACCAATCACAGCATCCCTGTACCATGTGATTGCTATGGCTTATCGCAGCAATTATAGTAGTAAACACTTTAATATTGGATGCCAGCACACAGAGAAATGATTGCTTATACAGTGATCATCGCTGTAATAAGTAATCAGTGTGGTTACTTACCAATCAACATTTCATTTGGGTACAGTGTTGCATGACTGTCCTTTAGCCACTTGCTTACTGGACACTTAAACCCCCCTCCTGCCCAGACCAATTTTCAGCTTTCAGCGCTGACGCACTTTGACAATTGCGCGGTCATACAACACTGTACCCAAATGAAATTTTGAATGAAAAAAAAAAAATCATGTTTCATAGTTTGTTATAAAATTTTGCAAACAGGTAATTTTTCTCCTTCATTGATAGGCGGCACTGGTGGGCACTGATAGGCGGCACTGGTGGGCACTGATAGGCGGCACTGATAGGGTGGCACAGTTAAGGCGGCACTGATAGGGTGGCACTGATAGGGAGGCACTGCTCCCTTTTGCTAGGTGTCACTGGCAGGGGGCAGATGATCGCCGTGATCGGGACTGATGTCCCTCTCACGGCCGCCGGTGATCGGCTTCTTTTTTTTTTCCTGCTCACGCTGTCAGCGCGAGGAGAAAAAATAGTCGATTACTGGATCTGTTTACATCACATGGTCAGCTGTGGTGGCTGACAGCTGATCATGTGGTAAGGGGTCGGGACCGACCCCTTACTCTGATCTGTGATCAGGCGAGTCTTATAGACTCGCTGATCACCGAGCGTGCCCTGCAGGGGGCGCGCAGGCCGCTCGTGCATGGGACGACGTCAATAGACGTCGTCCCGGCAATGTAGGTCCGCGCTGTTGCCGTCATTTGGCAATAGCGCGGATCTGAAGCTGTTAAAGTGTGACAGCACTGAAAGTTGAAAATTGGCCTGGGCAAGAAGGGGTTAAGTGTCCGGTATTGAAGTGCTCAAGGGAAGCTGCTGTCAATTGCTGTACTGGTGGGAGATCCAGGACAGCGTCTTAGTGTTAAGGGCTTCAGTACTGTTTTGTGCATGGGCCTGGCCAGGGGAGTTCACATTATGGTGACTGGGGCTCCAGAAAGACCCCATTTAGCAGCACAGTCACCCTATAGGAGAAAGTACTATAGGTATCCGTGTGGATGCAAAATTGTTCTGAAAAGCAGGGATGCTCAGAAAAATGTACCAGCATTATGAGAAATGTGTGAATTCTGCTGTTACATACAGTATATATTTCATCTTTGAGGGTTTAAAAACCCTTCGAGAGATTTGTCAGTTGACTAAAGTGCCGTTTATTTGGACTGTTTCTCTGTGAAATCTGTTTTTGAAATTATTTTTCTCTTTTTTTTTTTTGTGTAGGGAGCCACAGGGCATCATGGCTTGCTGTAATCCAGTGCCACCTCTTGTGAGACAACAAATAAATGAATTAATATTGCTCATTCAGGAAGCCAGAGAGGTCCCGCTACTGAAGGTAAGGAGCGTTGCTTGAATGTTTGTTTTAATGTAATGAATTGTTATAGGATGAGGCCAGCCTTGATCATGAGCAGACCTGGAGATGTCTAGGACATTGGCTGCAGGCTGGTCCAAATAAAACGATCACAGCGTCACCGCGTTTGTAGGTCAAGGCCCACCTGTATCCAATTAGAGCAGGGGTCTCGAACTGGGGGCCCTCCAGCTGTTGTGAAACTACATGTCCCATGAGGCATTGCAAGGCTGACGGTTACAAGCACAGGCAGAGGTATGATGGGACTTGTAGTTTCGCAACAGCTGGAGGGCCGTCAGTTCGAGACTCCTGAATTAGAGCATTGGGAGTATTTGTTGAAGAAAACTAACTCTTTTTTTTTTTAAGTGCTTTTAAACTTTTTTAGGGTGTAATATTGTGCAAATGTGACACTCGCCTCCAAACTGCATAGCTGTGTCACTCAGTCACAGAAATCTGTAAATAAACTAAACTACAAGAAGCCACGGAAGACAGACATGTCATTCCAAATCGAGCACAAGTGCAGTAATCACCGCACTCGTAGTCCATTGACGCTGTCTCCAGCTCTGCGACTGAAAGCTTGTACCTCCCTTACAAGAGCTGGAGGAGGAGTGTGCAGGAGCCTTGCATTGCACCTGCACTCCACTCATCTCATCACATTTGCAACACTTTGCAGGCTTCTAGGTGGGAAAAAAAATACTAAATATAATTTTTTTTTCTTTTTTTTTTTTTTCTTCCTTCAAATATGAATGTATTTTTTTTTTTTTTTTTTTTGCTAAAAGGTGGTCTTAGCCTTTAACCACCTCAGCCCTGGAAGATTTGGTTGCTTAATGACCGGGCCATTTTTTGCGATACGGCACTTTGTCGCTTTAACTGACAATTGCGCGGTCGTGCGACGTTGTACCCAAACAAAATTGACGTCCTTTTTTCCCACGGATGAAGCTTTCTTTTGGTGATATTTGATCACCTCTGCGTTTTTTTTTTTTTTTTTTTTTTGCGCTATAAACAAAAGAGTGACAAGTTTGAAAAAACACCATCTTTTTACTTTTTGCTATAATAATAAATATCCCAAATTAAAAAAAAAAAAAAAAATGTCCTAAGTTTAGGCTGATATGTATTCTTCTACATATTTTTGGTAAAAATCACAATAAGTGTATATTGATTGGTTTTGCGCAAAAGTTATTATTTTATTTTTTTTACTAGTAATGGTGGTGATCAGCGATTTTTATCAGGACTGCGATATTGCGACAGATCGTACACTTTTGACACATTTTTGGGACCAGTGACAACTCTACAGTGAAAAAAAATGCACTGATTACTGTATCCCGGTGTTCGCTCTGTCACAAGCGATTGCCCGGCGGTCATCGCGCCTGCCGTGCACTCGCATCGGCTCCGGTGGCGAGCCATGTGCGTGTGCCTCCGGCGGCGCACGCCCTCTAATGGTCAAAAGGCAAAGTAACGTCATTTCGCCCAGGGGAGCCAACCTGCCGGGAAGGGGTTAAAAGAGAAGTCTGGGGTTTGTTTTTTTTCATACTTGCCTAGGTGGATGCCGCATCGGTCTGATGCAGCATTTGTTCCCCGCTGGTTGTAACCCGGATAACCGAGCAATCAAATGTCGCTGATCACTTGGTTCTCAGAGCTCCCTGAGCAGAGAGCTGGTGACTGTCAGTCAGCAGCTTTCTGCTCTGCCCCTCCATGCTCGCCAGAGCGGTGGGCTCTGGAGGGGGCCTCTCAGCGTTTCCCTAGTGGCACGCTGAGAGACTGAGCTGGGTGCCGGTCCAGGCATGTGGGCAGATCCTAACCATATGGTTGTGAATTTTTCCAAGCTTGGGTCACAGGAGTGCAGAATGAACCGCACTCCTGTTATCCACAGGAGCAGTACAGCCAAAAGAGCTTTGGCTGTACTTCTAATTTAAGCAATCAGAGAAGTTCATCCTTCACATGCTAAACAAATTTGCAGCGAATAGGAGTATCCTAACTTTTGCAGTTCGACAACTCTGTAGCCAATCGGAGCACTGAGGCCACATAGCACAAGAGTATAGTGTAATACTAGTTTGTCCCACCATGCTTGGTTTACACGACCAATATTGGCCCATTGTAACCTTTGCATTGTGCAGATTGGTATGGATAGATTAATACTGTTTTTTTTTTATTTATTTTTTTTTTTTTTGTTACAGTCAGACGTTAGCTCAGCAAAGAAGAAAGGTCCCATGCCAAATTTCGAGGTAAGTTTCATATCCGTCTGCAATTTGTACAATTTAGTGAGCTACTTTCTGTAAGCTCATTTTCCTTTTCTTACTCAGAAAATGGAGAACCAGCTGTTCGGGCCACATGACACGACCTATTCTCCATATCTACATGACCCGTACACTGGGGCAGGTGAGACGTCTGACCACATCTGCTGCCCACTACCTTCAACTGTAAAATTGTTTGTTCTCTAACGTGTTCTTCATCAATTTTAAAACCTTAAAACTGTATCATTTGTTTCCCTAGCGGTACCATTAGCAGCCGGCAGCCTGTTTAATGATGAGGAGCCAGTCCCTGCAAGACCGCTCAGCCCTGTCAAAGTACTGCCATGTGCCACTATCTCTATATTCAATGTAAGTATTGCTGAAAGTGACGGGGAGGGGGGGGGAGGTGAGGCCAATGACCAGATCAAGACCCGGCACTCTTGCACCGAAAATCAGTCAGTTCAGCAGGAACCGACCGACTTTCGGTCCATGTGTTCAACAGAACCGACTTCTGTCAAATGGGCATACTGGAAAACAAGCATTGTCAGTGCTTGTCAGTCAATGGCTGTGAGCTCTAATCAGTGTACTTTGGCGGGGAGTAAGGGAGAGGTCAGAATACAGTGTTAGCAGGAGAGATCCCTACATCACACACCGCTTGTGTTGATGCAGGGATCTGTCAGTGTAAAGTGTGTGGCCAGCTTTAGATTCAGGACACTAATAGGTTAATCCTATTTAAGACCAGGCCTTTTCTGACACTTTTTTTTGTTTTGTTTGCATAAAAACAGCTTTTTTTTTTTTTTTTTTTTTTTTTGCTAGAAAATTTACTTGGAACCCCAAACATAATATAAAAATATGTATGTGAGGGAGGTCTTAGAGAATAGATGGTGGGTTCTGCAATTTTTTTTTTTTTTTTTTTTTATGTCACACGGTATTGGCAGTTTTAAAAACGCAATATAATACAAAGTGTTTGGGAAAATGTAAAAGCTGTTGTTATGCCAAGTAAATGGATACCTAATATGCCACGCTTTAAAATTTGTGTGTGCTTGCAGAATGGCACCAAACTACGGTATTTAAAAAATCTCCATAGGCAATGCTTTAAAAGCCTTACAGGTTACTAATAGAGAGGCACTGAAGTGACCTGGTATTTGAATGATTGCTTTTGCTCTGATGTTCCTGGCGATACCGCACATGTGTAGTGCAATCGCCATTTACTTATGTGTGCAAGACCAACGAATGGGGATGGGGTGCTTTTTAAAAAAAATAATTTTTTTTTTTTTGCACCTTCTTTTAAAAAACAAACAAAAAAAAAACACTTTTATTGCCGTCACAAAGAAAGTAAACGGCAATAGACAGTGACAGGTAATCTTTCCAATTAAAAAAACAAAAAAAAAATGATTTGGGTTATTTAGACCCTAGATGTCTCCTCTGCTCTTAAAGTGGAGTTCCACCCCAAAAAAAAATTATTAATGTGCATGAAAGAAAAAAAATTTCTCCAAATGTTTTTTTTTTTTAATTTTTCTCGCCTCTTAATGCCCGTTGCTAGGGGGTCCTTTGTAATCTGCCTCCTTGCTCGCCTCGGCTTCTTACATCACTTCCCTCGGCGCTGAAAGGGAGATCAGCTCTGCCCCTCCCTCTAGGCAATCATCTGGGACACGTCACAGGTCCCAGATGATTGCCAGGCGCGGCTCGCGCATGCGCAGTGGGCGCCCACAGTTATAATGCCGGTGCCACTGAGCGGAGGGGGGAGATGAGCGGGGCTTCGATCCCCCACATCGCTGGACCCTGGGACGGGTAAGTGTCCGATTTATTAAAAGTCAGCAGCTGTAGTATTTGTAGCTGCTGACTTTTTTTTTTTTTCTTTTAAGCGGAGCTCCGCTTTAAAAGCATCTGATCACACTAAGATCCGTGTGATCAGATGCTTTCTCATTTCAAAAATGGCGCTGTTTACATATGGGAAAACTGGAAGTGACACAGTACAGGTCGCTTCCGGTTTCCTCTACCATAGAGCTGATCGGATACCTTCAGGTCCTCCCAAAAAGCTCTCTGGTAAGAGGGCAAGAGGGATGAAGAACCCGGAGAAGCATTGGCTGCTTGTCTTTGGGGGGGGGGAAAAAAAAAAAGCCAACCACCGGAAGAAACAAACAATACCAGGATTATGCCTGTAGCTGCAGGCATCATTCTGGTATATCACTTGAAAGCTGCAACGTAAATATACCGATTGCGGTCTTCAAGTGGCTATTTTATTAATTGGGATACAGCCTAATAATACAGATACAATGAGAAGAAAAAGCATATAAACTCCTAGGAAATAACTGGTTTTCTGCAGTAATTTGCCAAAAAAAAATGTGATCTAATCCTCATCTTAATTGCAACGATAAACACAATGTGCTTAAACTGATAACACAATTCTTAAATTTCTCATGTCTTTTATAAAACATTCACAGTGCTGGAGGAAAAAGTAAATGAACCCTTGTAGTTAATAGTTGGTCGAACCTCCTTTGGCAGCAAGCACATTCGGTAGCTTTGAATCAGACCTGCACATTGTTCAGGAGGAATTTTTTGACCATTCCTTTTTACAAAATTGCTTCAGTTCAGAAGCATTTGTAAGATGTCTGGTGTGAACGCTCTCTTGAGGTCAATCCACAGCATCTCTATGGGGTTCAGGTCTGGGCTCTGACTGGGCCACTCCATAAAGCATGTTTTCTTTTTCTGAAGCCAGTCTGGTTGTGATTGTAACTAAATGTGTTTCTTTATTTCAGAAATACACTAATTCCTTCTGTTCTCCTCATTAGGATTCTGATGAAACAATGGAGGATGTAAGCAACATCTCGGTAGCAAAGCAAAAGGCCAGAAGTATAATGGAGTCTTTTGACAACCCATTCCGTATGGTAAGTTATCTGTGCATGAACATCTAAAGAAGACCAGTCGCCTTTTAAAGTGTTTCTAAACACTAAAGTTTTTTTGTTTTTGTTTTTTTTTTTGTTTTTTTTTGTTTTTTTGTTTGTTTTTTAACTTAGGATAAGTTCACTTTTTGGAAAAAATAATAAATGCACATATTTTTTTGCAGGTAAAAAGTAATGTACATTTATTTAATTTTTTTTTTTTTTTTTGGAGCCTGTAAAGCATTGCACCAGCGATGCCATGCAGGTGTCCAGCAGATCTGCCAGTGTATCTGCTTGCCCGTACATCCTGTCTGACATTTGACCAGAAGCATGAATGAACTACCACAGCGCCGTGGTAGTTCAATGAAAACTATGACCTTATTTCCATGCCCAGAGCCCTGTCAATCAGTGACATGAGCGGAGCCCTGGTCTGCCATGTGTGTTTTTTTTTTTTTTTTTTTTTTTTAAATTGTGACAGCGGGGAGGGAGAAGAACCCCGCTAGCTGTCACAGCGTGGATCGGGGAGGTGCAGGGGCTGGTCTGTTCATAACAGGTTATGTTACACCCTGAATATGGGTGTAACCTCTAACATATTATGACAGGTGAACTTATCCTTTGCATTCTCTGCAATTGGGTAAAAATCTTTGCACTGCATGTTTGCCCTCCCCGCTTATGCTGACCTGACCTTTTATCAATCCAGTGCTGTGCCCGGTTGCAAGTCTTCTCTCCCCCTCTTCCTGGTCTCTCAGGCTTTGCTGATAGCAGCAGGAGCCAATGACTCCCACTGCTATCAATCAAATCCAGTGAGGGGGGGTGGGGCCGAACCACATTGTGTGTCCATGAACACACAGCTCAGCTCTAGAGCGAGCAAATGCCTGTGCCCCCATAGCAAGTGACTTGCTATGGGGGCACACAGAAAGGCGGAGGAGCAGAGAGCATCGGGGCAGGGGCCCCCAGGAGAGGAGGAGGTAAGGGGCCACTCTGTGCAATACCATTGCAGAGAGTAGGCAAGTATCAACCTGTTTTGTTTTTTTTAAATATTAAAATAATAAGCCCTACTTTTAGGTAAATGGTTTTTTATCTTGACTGAAATGTATTTCAAAGCAATTCTTTCATCTTTCAGTTCCTTCCATCTGACATCCGAGGTGCCCATGCTTCTCAGGCCGCTAAGCTGGATCCTAACACAAAAATGTTTGAGGTGAACACGTTTAACAAGTTATGTTTGCTCAGAAAACCCCCAAATATCTGTGGAACAAATTAAGGCCAAAAATAAATATATAACTTGGGTCATGGTTCTGATATGTTGTGTCCATTCATCTGTCACAAAGTTAAAGTACTGTAGGGAGGGGGTGTAAAAGGGCTAATACAAAGATATGTGAGGTGTATGGCTAGCATAGAATTAAACAAGAAAATGGCATGGAGTGTATTATGCATGTCGTAACATACATTTGGGGTACAACTTGAAATAATCTATAAAAACATATGTACAGGTATTCTAAAGTGAGCATGGGACCACTCAGTACATTGTGACAACATATTTCCCAACACTGCCGAATGGTCCAGATCTGACTTTAATTCCCCTTCCTACCTTAGATCAGCAACCGCTGGAAGCTTGTGAGTATAGCGCAACAAGAACGGGAAGCAAAGGCCAAGGAAGAGGCCAAACAGAAGAGGATTGCAGAAAAAGGTAGGACCTCTGGGGGGGGGGGGGGGGGGGGGTTAAAGCGGGTGCAGTGGTTTGCAGTATTCAGGAGGATCATTATTAATGAAGGATTTGCAGTTTCCTTTATCTTGGTGATATCTGTTTACAGCTGCCAGGAAGCAAGCTGAACGAGAGTTTAAGAGCAGTGCTGCCAATCAGACATCTGTGCGTGAGCAGACATCGGTAAGTGAATATAAGGGTACATTTACAAATTATTTACCTGATAATGGATACCTTATATATAAATATTGGTACTTTGTGAGTGATTAACCACTTCCGGACCCCCTCCGCCTGCAATGTACTACAGACAGATGGTCCATGCAGGCAAAGCGACGTACTGATACATCGCAACCCCTCCCCACTGACACCTGCTGTGATTGCACACCGTGGGAGTCTGTCAGCAAGTCCCAGCCAATGATTCATGGTCGGGACTTACTGACCTGCTGTGTCCAATCACAGCCCAGAGCCCTGTGTTGACAATCAACACAGGGTTCTGTACAGAGCGCATCGATTTCTGTTTCTTTTCCCTGCATAGAAGATATTTAGTAAAAAGCAATACATAGTACACACATTATACATTGTTGGCCACACGTTTAACCCCTAGATGTTGATGCCTTCCCAGCCAGTGTCAGTACAGTGACAGTGTATAGTATTATCACGGTGTCACTGGTAATGTCAGTGGCAGTTAGTCAGTTCCCCCCCAATGACAGTGTCAGATTGCCCACGGCGCTATCACAGTCCACTTTAAGGCTGGATTCACACCTATGCAGTTTTAGTGCATTTTGCAGATTTGCACAACAGAACGTGTTCCATAGGAAACCATGTTAAATGGACTGTAGTGCAAATCTGCAAAATGCAAAAAGCACTAAAACTGCATAGGTGTGAATCCAGCCTTAGTCTCTGATAACCGCCATAGGTAGTATATATTTAAAAAAAAACAACTTCCAGTGTATACCATAGTTTGTAGATGCTATAACGTTTTTTGTTTACCAAAGACATGTAGCAGAATACATTTTGGGCAAAATGTATTTATTTTTGGATATGTTTAATAGCAGAAAATAAAACCTTTTTATTTTTTTATTTTTTATGATATATACATTAAAAAAAAACAAAAAACTGTGGTGGTGATCAGATACCACCAAAAGAAAGCTCTATTTGTGTGAAAAAAATTATGAGTTTTTAGTTTGAGTACAGCGTTGTATGACCTCGCAGTTACCAGTTAAAGTAGTGCAGCACTAAATGGCAAAAAATGGCCTGGTCATTAAGGTGGTAAAACCTTCAGGAGCTGAAGTGGTTAAAAGGAGTACACCGGTTTATAATACACAAGAAAGCTTATACAGCTCTAGGTGACTGGTCAACAGTGGTTGCCACTCTTCTGTGTTTCAGCCTTATTCCAAAATGGATTCAATTCATAATTTCCTCACAATTCTACAAACAATACCCCATAAGGACAACGTGGAAGAAATTTGTATGAAATCTTTGCAAATTTATTAAAAATAAAAAAAACAATAAAAAATTCCCATGTACATAAGTATTCACAGCCTTTGCCATGATACTCAAAATTTGAGCTCAGGTTCATCCTATTTTCACTGATCATCTTTGAGATGTTTCTACAAATTGTTTGGAGTCCACCTGTGGTAAATTCAGTTGATTGGACATGATTTGGAAAGGCACACACCTGTCTATATAAGGTCCCACAGTTACCAGTGCATGTCAGAGCACAAACCAAGCCATGAAGTACAAGGAGTTGTCTGTAGACCTCACAGGATTGTATGGAGGCACCAATCTGGGGGAAGGGTACAGAAAACTTTCTGCAACATTGAAGGTCCCAATTGGCACAGTGGACTCCATTCACTCATTCATAAATGGTAGAAGTTTGGAACCATCAGGACTCTTCCTAGAGTGGGCCACCCGACCAAACTGAGTGATCGGAGGGAGAAGGGCCTTAGTCAGGGAGGTGACCAAGAATCCGATGGTCACTCTGACAGAGCTCCAGCTTTTTTTCTGTGGAGAGAGGAGAACCTTAAAGAAGAGCAACCATCTCTGCAGCACTCCACCAATTGGGCCTGTATGGTAGAGTGGCCAGATGTGCCTTTTACTGAGGAGTGGCTTACATGACCCCACCTGGCATTTTTGCTAAATGGCACCTGAAGGACTCTCAGACCATGAGAAACAAAATTCTCTGGTCTGATGAAACAAAGATTGAATTCTTTGGCCTGAATGGCAAGCGTCATGTCTGGAGGAAACCAGGCATCTCTCATCACCTGGCCAATACCATCTCTACAGTGAAGCATGGTGGTAGCATCATGCTGTGGAATATTTTTCAGTGGTAGGAACTGGGAGACTAATCAGAATCGAGGGAAAGATGAATGCAGCTATGTACAGTGACATCGTTGATGAAAACCTGCTCCAGACTGGGGCAAAGGTCTGACCCTAAGCACACAGCCAAGGTAACATAGGAGTGGCTATGGGACAACTCTGTGAATGTACTTTAGTGGCCCAGACTTGAACCTGATTGAACATCTCTGAAAATGGCTGTGCACCGACGTTCCCCATCCAACCTGATGGAGCTTGAGAGGTCCTGCAAAGAAGAATGGGAGAAACTGCCCAAATATATTTGTGTGTGTGTGTGTGTGTGTGTGTGTGTGTATATATAGATATATACAAGCACAGGATCATGTTATGAGCAATGGGCAGTGCAGATGATCACAACATTGTCAGTCTAGGTTAGATGTGTGTTTTTAGCCAGGGGCAAATTAATTTCACAGCTTAAAAAATAAACTAGAGCATGCCTCTTTCTTTTCCACAGCAGGAGGATGCAAGCAGGAAGCGTGAGAGAATAGCCAGCGAGCAAGGAGCTGAAACCAAGAAATCAGACAAGAAGAGGTTAAAACAGGTGGAGAAGACAGGGGAGGAAGCGGCTGTGGACAAGGTTCCCTTCATTCCCTTCGACTACAGCAAGTCTGATTTCAAGGTGTTTGCAGGTGAGTGGCACTCTGTTTGGGTCATTTATGGGCAGGCATTACTCCTGTGATACATCTCTCTTCCTCTCCAAGCTTCACCCTTGAAATATTTTATTTCCCATACAGGTAGCAGCCGTGTGGAAGGTCGGTCTGAGTTTGACCCAAATAAACAAGCACAGTCAGGAAAAGTAAGTACTATAAATGATGATCTTAAATGTTTTCTGTATGCCAGCATTGGGCTTTGCTTTATGTTTTGTATACATGTTAAAGTGACAGGGCCATATTGAGAGGTGACAGGTCAAGGTGCCACTTAACCCTTCATGTGGGGGGATTTTCTTATATTTTGGGACTTCACTATTTTGAGTTGGTGCTGTTTTCCTAAGATTTGGGGGCCCAGAAAGAAGTATTTGGAGGAAGGGCCTGCTGATGCTGACAACGCTGTATTCTGGCCTAGGCCGACAAGGCCCAGGCCTAGGGCAGCACTTTGCAGGGGGGCAGCACGGAAAGAGTCCCCACTGGTTTACTGTTTTAGCGGTAGTCTTATGGGGTGGACTGGGCTGAGAGGCAAATTAGTCTAGCGGCCGCACTGCTTCCGATATGCAGGCGGCCGGCATTCAACAACTGTGGGGGGGTTGCTGCTTCTAATTTTGACTGTCCTATCATCCTGGACCACAAACCTTCCTCACTGTGCTATGGTTTCTGCTGCACCATTGGCATGCTTATATCTTCTTAGTCCTCTCCATAAAATTATCAGAAATTTGTGCTTAAAGTAGAACTTTAGGCAACACTCTTTTTTTTTTTTTTTTTTTTTTTTTTCTTTTTTTTTTTTCTTTTTTTTTTCCATTTTGGAAAGAATAAGGGAGGGTTATAGCCCCTGTTTTTTTTTTTTTTTTTTTTTATAGTTTTTTTTTAAACCATCCCTGTCCCATTGCAGAGATTTCCCTTCACTTCCTGCCCTATAGCCAAACAGGAAGTCAGAGGAAATCTATGCAAATTAAGGGAATTTATTGCCCTCAGAACTAGTGTCCCAACTCAAAAATTTCAGGTCGGGTCTTAAACAGCAAGGGGTGTGACCTTGACAGGAAGGGGTGGGTCATATTTAAATTAGAGTGCACGAGTTCAGTCAGGCCTAGGGCAGCACAAAACCTAAATGCACTACTGGATGCTGATAAACATCCAGACACTGAATATCTATAATATGTGTATACAGTGGCAGCCCGTCCATACGGGGTGCAGGGGGTCCGGCCCCTAATCTACATGCAGGGTGTCGGACGCATGGATTCCAATGGGGTGTTTTTTTGAAGCACATGATTTGAGCCTGAGGCTCTAATTGGCTTCAATAAAGGGTGCGCCCTGAGCCCACCCAGTTTTGTGACAATAGCAAATTTAATATTCGCTATTTTCTTCCTGATTCTCCTCCCAGCCAGTCAGAAAGTGGGCCCTGAGACCCGTCGCCCGATTGGCTGAGAGGAGAAGCAATCCTATTGGCCGCTGAGGAGGAGGAGGAGGAGGTCACTCATTGGTGGGCTTGGAGGTGTAGCTGAGGATCGGGATTGCTCCAGAGATTGCGGCTCAGGCAGGAGGAGACACCAGGCAGCAGTGAGGGGGAGGCATACAGAGATCATGGTGATCCAGGTTTGAAGATCATAGAGGAGCTGCAGGATGAACACATTGCAGGTGAAGAATTACCTGTTGGAGCGGCACATCCCCTGGCTGTTCGAAGGGTCTGTCCTCAGTGTGTGATCGCTGTCTGTGTGATGTGATCGATAGGCTTGGTGTTGTACAGTCCGATGTTTTGCTGATGCAGATGTATGCAGAGATCTCTCTATGATGTCTTATCTTCTGCTGTATACACTATGGCAATAAATTGCTGGGGCTTAGTTGTATTTCCTTTTTTTTTCTGGGGGCTCGGTGGGGGTCCTTTGGAGTGTATGGGGTGATTTTTACTCATATTTAGTGAATTATGTCTGATTAGAAAAGTTAAAGGGATGCAATGACTAAAGGAGACATTGTAGCCCCTGGCACACAGCCATCCCTTGTTTCATAAACCAGGTAATCGTCTACTGAGACTATAGAGGATCTTCCATGCCTGAGCTGCTGCTGAAAATGCTAATTTACCGGCTGCTTCTGGCTTTCCAGTCACTGTACCACTACAAGTGTGCAGCAAGTGAAGTCAGAACTCCTGCTCTATACTTTGGGAATGAAAATTTAAAACCACTCAAATGGATCAAGATTTACTGGGGCAGAAACACCTCTGGTGTAGACCAGCCCTTCCCTACCACGGCTCCATGGAACCACCTAGAGTTCTTCCAGACATTGCTAGGGGTTCCTTGACTAATGAGCAATTTCTGCCTCTTTTAGATATGTGACCATTGACACTAATGGCGGGGGATGGATTGTTTGCCCCCCCCCCCACCAAAAAAAAATACCACCACTGTGTGTTTGTGATTGGACACTGGCACACCCTAGACAGGAAGTTCAACCCCCTATATAATCCCTCCCCTTACTGGGAATACCTCAGTTTTTTCGCCAGTGTCTTAGGTGTTGGTCACGAGTAAAGATGTGCTGTGCTGAGCTCCAAAGGAGTATCCTATACTGGGGCAAGTCATGCAACCGGATCCATTCAAAGTGTCTTTTCCAAGCCAAATTGGATGGTACCCAGGCCTCGTGTCCAAAGCAACAAGGTTTTACCTGTAACGCTTCTATTTTTAGAGAGCTGGACCCCGGGATCCAGTATTTGTTTTTTTTCAGCCATATCCCTGGTGGGGTGCTTTTACAGGCCCAGAACTGCGAAACCCCCTATTCAAGGGGGGCCCCAGTCTCTGAAGGTTTTTCAAACGGAGCCCACTGTGAGAGGTGAAGATTGGGTCTGTTATTCAGAACCCTGCAGCTGGATAAGGTAAGGGAGACTCCTCAAGAATTTTTGAATTCTATCATCCAAACCTCTCGCCTTATGCTTGGGTTGGTGCATATGCGTAGAATCTTATGGTTGAAAAATTGGTCACCGAATCGCCATGTAAGAAGCTTCTGGCTGGATTTCCCTTTTGTGGTGCAAGGCTGTTCGGAGACGATTTGGACAATTTCTATCCAAAAGATCTCTAGTGGGGAAAAGTACACTCTTACCAGTTAAGAAAAGGAGTAAACGTGCCTCTTTTAAACGGGCTCTGACCCCAGTGCCAGCAGCATCAGCCTCCAGGCAGTCGCGACGGCCTCCTCCGTTAGGCTCAAGAAATAAATCTCAGAGTCGACCCAGGGACAAAAGAAGTCCTGGGGGAGGAAGCCTACTAGACAAGACGCTAAAGCCTCTTTATGAAGGAGCGCCCCCGCTCGCTCGGGTGGGGGGAAGACTGCTACAGTTCTCAAGGCTCTGGCTTGAGGATTTCCAGGACAGATGGGTGTTCTCCACATTAACTCTAGGTTACAAACTAGAGTTCCGAGAATTCCCCTCTCCTCGTTTCCTCAGATCAAATGTTCCCAGAGACCCAGAAAAAAAGAAGTCTCTCTTTCTTGCGTTGGAGCGACTATTGTCGCAAAAGTTATCGTGGTTGTTCCCACGGAAGAGCAGGGATTGGGGATCTATTCAAACCTTTTCACGGTTCCAAAACCAAATGGAGATGTCAGACCTATTCTAGATCCTAGATCTAAAGGATCTAAACCGATTCCAAAAGGTTCGGTCCTTTCGCATGGAATCAATCCGATCAGTAGTCTCAATTCTACAAGGAGACTTCTGGTGTCTATAGACATCAAGGATGCGTACCTGCATGTACCTATTTTCCCTGCTCATCAAAAGTACTTGCGTTTTGATGTAGAAAAACGCCACTTTCAGTTTATAGCTTTGCCTCTTGGGTTAGCTACTGCACCTTGGGTGTTTACAAAGAACTTGGCTCCTCCTCTGGCCAGATTAAGGGCCCAAGGTATAACGGTAATAGCATACCTAGACTACCTGCTCTTGATAGACCGGTCGGTAGCCCACCTGGCCCAGAACTTGGTCACCACAGTCAACTACCTGGAATACCTAGGTTGGGTTCTCAACTTAGAGAAGTCGTCTTTAAAACCAGTAAGAAGACTAGAGTATTTGGGCCTGATCATAGATACAAGCCAGAAAAAGATATTTTTACCCCAGGCAAAGATCAGTGCCATAAAAGAACTGATTCAGGTAATCAGGGCAAAGAAGGGTCCCTCTATTCGCCTTTGTATGAGGCTGCTGGGAAAGATGGTGGCTTCATTCAAAGCAGTTCCCTATGCTCAGTTTCCTTCAAGACTGCTGCAACACAGTATCCTGTCTGCCTGGAACAAGAAGGTTCAGGCGTTAGATTTTCCGATGCATCTGTCTCCTACAGTGCGTCAGAGCCTCAGTTGGTGGTTAATACCCAAAAATCTGCAAAAAGGAAAATCCTTTTTTACCGGTTACCTGGACAGTGGTAACAATGGATGCCAGTCTTTCAGGTTGGGGAGCAGTTCTGTAACAGTCGACTGTCCAAGGGAGATGGTCCAAAACCGAGAGGACCTTACCCATCAACGTTCTGGAGATCCGTGCAGCGTATCTAGCCCTAAAGGCCTGGACACTCAGGCTACAGGGTTGCCCTGTCAGGATCCAGTCCGACAATGCCACAGTAGTGGCTTATATCAATCTCCAAGGAGGCACCAGGAGTCGTGCAGCTCAGGGAGAAGTGAACCAGATCTTAATCTGGGCAGAAAAGCATGTGCCATGCATATCGGCAATTTTCATTCCGGGGATGGAGAACTGGCAGGCGGACTACTTGAGTCGCCGGCAGTAAATCCCAGGGGAATGGTCTCTTCACCCCGACGTCTTCTTGGCCATATGCCAAAGATGGGGGGGTTCCGGATGTAGATCTCTTTGCATCCAGGTTCAGCAACAAGATCGACAAGTTTGTGGCAAGAACAAAGGATCCTCTTGCATGCGGGACAGATGCGTTGGTGACTTTGTGGCATCGGTTCTTACTGATTTATGCATTCCCTCCATTTCTGCTACTGCCACGACTTCTTCGCAGGATCAGGCAGGAAAAGAAGTCGGTACTTCTGGTGGCACCAGCTTGGCCCAGAAGAGCTTGGTATGCAGAAATAGTAGAAATGACAGTAGGTTCCCTGTGGACCCTACCGTCACGTCCAGACCTGTTATCCCAAGGTCCAGTGTTCCATCCTGCCTTACAAACGCTAAATTTGACGGTTTGGCTATTGAAACCCACGTTCTGAAGAGTCGTGGGCTTTCAGGTCCTGTGATCTCTACCTTGATCAATGCAAGGAAGCCAGCTTCCAGAATGATTTATCATAGAGTCTGGAAAACTTATGTCTCCTAGTGTGAATCCAGGGGTTGGCATCCCAGAAAATATGTCATAGGTAGAATTCTTGACTTTCTGCAAATGGGATTAGAAATTAAGCTGGCCTTAAGTACCATCAAGGGCCAGGTCTCGGCCTTGTCAGTATTATTTCAACGGCCGCTTGCTTCGCATTCTTTGGTCCGAAACTTTATGCAGGGGGTAACACGTCTTAATCCTCCGGTTAGGGCACCCCTAAACCCCTGGGACTTGAATTTGGTTCTGTCAGTTATACAGAAACAGCCTTTTGAACCAATACGTTAACTTCCTTGTCAACAGGACCAAGGGAAATTGATTTTTCTGGTAGCCATTTCTTCTGCTAGAAGAGTATCAGAATTAGCAGCTCTTTCCTGTAAAGAGCCTTATTTAATCATGCACTGGGATAGTGGTATTGCGCCCTCATCCTAGCTTTCTACTGAAGGTGGTTTCAGATTTTCATCTAAACCAAGATATTATTCTGCCTTCCTTTTTTCCAGATCCCTGTTCTACGGAAGAAAGGTCACTACATTCTTTGGATGTAGTGAGAGCAGTCAAAGGCTATCTGGAAGCAACTGCTCGAATTGGCAAAACGGATATTTTGTTTGTATTGCCAGAAGGTCCTAATAGAGGACAGGCAGCGTCAAAGTCTACCATTTCGAAATGGATTCGGCAAGTGATTGTTCAAGCTTATGGTTTGAAACAGAAAATTCCGCCTTTTCAAATCAAGGCGCACTCCACAAGGGCTATTAGTGCTTCGTGGGCGGTGCATCACCGGGCCTCTATGGCTAAAATTTGTAAGGCCGCAACCTGGTCTTCAGTCCATACCGTCACCAGATTTTATCAGGTGGATGTAAGAAGGCATGAGGATATCGCCTTTGGGCGTAGTGTGCTGCAAGCAGCGGTACAGGGTCCTCAGGTCTGATTACACCCTACTTTGTTGTGGTTCCCCTCCCCTCAGATAGCATTGCTCTGGGACATCACATCAGTAATTACTGAGGCTCTGTGTCCCGTGATGTACGAGAAAGAAAATAAAATTTTTATAACAGCTTACCTATAAAATCCTTTTCTTTTGAGGTACATCACGGGACACAGAGGTCCCGCCCCTCTTCTAATACACTTCTATTGCTTTGCTACAAAACTGAGGTATTCCCAGTAAGGGGAGGGATTATCTAGGGGGTTGAACTTCCTGTCTAGGGTGTGCCAGTGTCCAATCACCTAGTGATACCCTCTATAACCCATCGGTAATTACTGAGGCTCTGCGTCCTGTGATATACCTCAAAAGAAAAGGATTTAATAGGTAAGCTGTTTATATATATATATATATATATATATATATATATACATACATATACACTATATTACCAAAAGTATTGGGATGTCTGCCTTTTACACACACAAACTTTGACCAATTGCCTGACTTCGGTGTGTTCCAAACGCCTAAATAACGAGTGTGCACACTCGTGGAATGGTGACAATCTACAGTACATAAAAAATCTCCATAGGTGAAGCTTTAAACATTTCTACTGTTTACCAGTTTAGAGTTACAGAGGAGGTCTAGTGCTAGAAATATTGCTCTCACTCTAATGATCGCAGCAATACCTCATGTGTGGTTTGAGCACCTTTTACATTTGGGGCCGCGTATTGCGTTCACTTCTGCACACAAGCAAGGAGGGACAGGGCGCTTTAAAAAAAAAGTATTTTTTATTTAATTTTTACACTGTTTAAAAAAAAAAAAAAAAAAAATTCTGATAATTTTTATTGCTGTCACAAGGAATGTAAACATCCCTTGTCACAGTAATAGGCAGTGACAGGTACTCTTTATGGAGGGATCTGGCATCCATAAGACATCAAATCCCTTCTCCTACTCGCTCCTTCGTTGGTGTTTTTCCTATTAACCCCTTGTTATCCAAATTTAATTTTAGTGTTGCAGTAATTAGAACAAGCAGCAGAATAAAATGTTTTCCCCACAGTAATGGTACTTGTGCTCAAAATATTGCTAATCGAACTTGAAAAAAAATTATTTTTTTCACATTTTTACTAGTTTTTCCCCCTTTTTTTTTTTTTTTTAATGCAAATTTAAATTCTCAGAAGGAAAAGTTGGGAGCATGAAATTGTCCAAAATGTCTTGGTATGCTGACACCTGAAGAGTTCTGTTCACTGGAACGAAGGGGCCCAACCCCTGAAAAACAACCCCACACCATCATCCCCCTTCCACCAAATGATTTGGACCAGTACACAAAGCAAGGTCCATAAAGACATGGATGAGCGAGTTTGGGGTGGAAGAACTTGGCCAATTTGTGACTTCGTCCTGTTGCCAATGCTGAATGATAAAATAATGTAGCTCTAGGGCTCAATGGGTGATGCAAGAAGATGGGGAACCTGAAAGAAGAGGAAAATACCATGCCACCAGTGGAGACTAATGCCCCATACACACGATCAGAAAATCGTATGAAAAATGCAGATTTCTGACCGATCGTACGATAATCTTATCGTTAGTACAGAGCTTTCGAGAGCCGAACAGGACAGTTCATTCGATTTTTATTATTTGATCGGACATGCACGAAAATTTTTTTCGTGCTATGCCAGATCGTACAATTTTCGTTTTTAATCCATACAGCTATCTTTCTAAAAAAAAAAAAAACATTCTAAGCTATTGGCATCCTTTTCAGAAAGCACTTAAAATATTTAGAGAGGAACAGGAAAGAACTTGCTATATACGCCTAAATGGGATCTGATGGCTGCATTGACATCTTCTGCCCCCCCTTTCCTTACAGCAGAAGAATACTTCAGGCAAGAAACGGCACCAATCCATGGGAAACAAAAGTATGTCCTTTATGGCAGAGAAATCCAATCGGTAAGTGGCATCTCTTCTACATTTATATTGCAATAAACAGTAGGTAAGGTTTAATAAAGACACAATCCTTAGCAGGTTGAGGTGTTATTCAAAATGAATCTCAATGCATACATGTAAATAGGCCCTGAACCACTTCAATACCCAACACTTTCACTCCCTCTCCCCCCTCCCAGGCCAATTTTCAGCTTTCAGCGCTGTCTCACAATTGCGCAGTCATGCAGCACTGTACCCAAGTGAAAATGTTATCATTTTTTTTCCTAGCACTTTCTTTTGGTGGTAATTAATCATCACTGGGATTTTTTTTTAGCAGTACAGCATCGTCCTATAACTGGTGTGTCAGTGTTTAGGGACAATGACTGGTGGCAGTATAATGCATATTATTTTTTTTTCTTTTTTTTTTTTTTTTTTTTTTTTTTTGTGATATTTTATCTTTTTTATTACATGTGTGTTTTTAATTTTTTTTTATGCTTTTTTTTTTTTTTTTTTTTTAACCACTGGGCACTTAAACCCCATTCCTAACCAGACCAATTTTCAGCTTTCGGTCTCACATTTTGATTGACAATTACTCAGTCATGCAACACTACCCATATGAAATTTTTGTCTTTTTTTTTTTCCACACAAATAGAGCTTTCTTTTGGTGGTATTTCATCACCGCTGGGTTTTTTATTTTTTGCGCTATGAAAGAAAAAAAGACAAATTCTGTAAAAAAAAAAAAATGAATTTTTCTTTTGTTTCTGTTATAAAATCTTGCAAATTAGTAATTTTTCCTTATATATTTTGGTCAAAATTTATACCGCTACATATCTTTGGTAAAAATAACCCATATTGGTGTATATTATTTGGTCTTTGTGAAAGTTATAGAGTCCACAAGCTATGGTGCCAATATCTGAAAATTAATTACACCTGAAGTACTGACAGCCTCATTTCTTGAGACCCTAACAAGCCAGGAAAGTACAAATACCCCCCCAAATGACCCCTTTTTGGAAAGTAGACAAGGTATTTAGTAAGATGCATGGTGAGTTTTTTGAAGTTGTAATTTTTTTTTTTTTCCCCACAAAAAAAATTTTTTTTTCTTTCTTTTTTTGTTTTTCACAAAATTGTTATATTAGCAGGTTATTTCTCACAGACTGCATATGCATAGCACAAATTACACCCCAAAACACATTCTGCTACTCCTCCTGAGTATGGTGATACCACATGCGTGAGACTTTTACACAGTGTGGCCACATAGAGAGGCCCAACATGCAGGGAGCGCCATTAGGCATTCTTTGAGCATAAATTACACATATAATTTCTTGACTACCTCTTACACTTTTGAAGGCCCTGGAGAACCAGGACAATGGAATCGCCCCAAATGACCCCATTGTGGAAAGAAAACAACCCAATGTATAATCTATGAGGCATATCAAGTCTTTTGAACATGTCTTTTTTTTTTTTTTTCTACAAGTTTTTGGAAAATGTGTAAAGAAAATGAAAATGCATTTTTTTTTTTTTTTTTTTACATAACATTGTCCATTTACACAATATTTCTAACATAGCATGTACATACCAAAAATGACACCCCAAAATAGATTCTCCTACGCCTCCTGAGTACGCCGATACCACATGTGGGAGACTTTTCCACAGCCTGGCCACATACAGAGTACCAACATGCAGGGAGCGCCATCAGGTGTTCTATGGACATAAGTTTCAAATCTAATTTGACTACCTATTACACTTTTGTGAGGCACCATAGTGGCATGGATGATAATGATAACTGATGTGGCATGAATGGGGATGGCTGAGCATGAATGAGTATGGCTGGGTATAGATGGTACGGCTGAGTATGGCCATACAACTGAGTACATCTGGGTATGGCTAATTATGGATGGTTATGGCTAATTATGGATGGGGGTGGATGGGATGGCTGAGCATGGATGGGTGGCTATGCCGAGGATGGATGGATGGATGGCTATGCCGAGGATGGATGGATGGCTATGCCGAGGATGGATGGATGGATGGCTATGCCGAGGATGGATGGATGGATGGATGGCTATGCCGAGGATGGATGGATGGATGGCTATGCCGAGGATGGATGGATGGATGGCTATGCCGAGGATGGATGGATGGCTATGCCGAGGATGGATGGATGGCTATGCCGAGGATGGATGGATGGCTGGATGGCTATGCCGAGGATGGCTGGATGGCTATGCCGAGGATGGATGGATGGCTGGATGGCTATGCCGAGGATGGATGGATGGATGGCTATGCCGAGGATGGATGGCTATGCCGAGGATGGATGGATTTGTCACTGAGCAGCGCTGGGGGCACTACACATCCAGCCCACAGTGCTGCTGCCACTGATCTCTCCCCTCTCCGCTCACACTGGACGGAGAGGGGAAAGAGGAACCGGATATCACACCGGTTTGTTTACATGTGATCGCTCCGTCATTTGACGGAGCGATCACATGGTAAACAGCTGCGAACAGCGGCCATTAACCGTGATTCGTGAGGACCCGGCGGTCACGGATGTGTTCGGGTGCGCGCAAGAGCGGGATTCTGGGAGGACGTCACTGTACGCCCACCCAGAGTTTTGCTACCGCCCTGTAGCCGTCATTCGGCTGTGGTATGGGCCGGTTGTTAAGTGGTAATCAGTGCCCAACAGTGCTGCCAGTCACTGCCCATCAGTGCCTCATCAGTGTCACTCCGTAGGCTGCACTCATAGGTGGCACTATCAGTGAAGGAGAAAAATTACCGTCTGCAAAGATTTATAACAAAATATGAAAAAATGTTTTGTGGTGTTTTTTGCTTTTTTTTTTTTTTTTTTTTTTTTTTTTTTTTTTTTTTTTTTTTAGCAAAAAATAAAAGAGCCCAGTGGTAATTAAATACCACCAAAAGAAAGCTCTATTTGTGTGGGGAAAAAAAAAAAACTGTGCAATTGTCAAAGTGAAAATTGGGCTGGGCAGGAAGGGGGTATAAGTGCCCTGTAAGCGGTTAATAACAATGCCAAATAGTCCGCAAAATGCAACAAGTGTCCAAAAATTATGGCAATCATCCACTGAAGATATACTCGCAATGTGCTAATACATTATATAAAGTGACAAAAGTACTTCCATGCAAAAAAGGTGCCCCCGGTGCAGTCCCCTTCATCAATGCGCACTCACCAGAATGCCATTGGTAAATGGAATGTCATCAGAACAACCCTTTGAGGATTTCAGCAACCATCCATAGGTTAATGGCATAACATCAGAATAACCTTTTTAAGGTGCTCCCCACCAATCATCTGTATCTCTTCCATAGAGGCAATAATTCCTCACATCAAAGCTGGTCAACAGGGTCACCACACAGAGACTGATGAGAAGTTCATAGTGTAGTAATTTATTGTAAAATACTAGTATTAAAAAAGCGCATAAATGGCCAAACTCGCAGAAATGGCTGCCGGTCACAAGAGCGGGATGCGTCAGCATGTAAGGCTCCTTTTACAACTTGAAGGTTTGCATACTACAAAGATCACTGCACAGCATGTTCCCCAATTTTCAAATTAAAGTGGAGGGCAACCCTATGAAAAATCTTTAAAAAAAAAAAAACATTTTGAAGAGAAAAATTTTTTTTTAAACTTACCTGAACCCTTGTTGCTAGGCAGTCTTCCTAATCTGCCTCTTCCTATTCCATGGAGTGTTCTGCTCCTAGCTGAGCGGCCCCGTTGCCTTCTGGGAACTGTGTGTGTTCCCAGAAAACCAGGGGGCCATTCACAGATCGCCGCGCCACTCGCGCGTACGCAGTAGGAATCTGGCAGTGAAGCCGCAAGGCTCCACTGCCTGTTTCCCTTAATTAGGATGGCGGTGCCGGGAGCCGAGGGACGGGTCGGCCTCGGGCGCCCGACATCGCAGGTACCCAGGACAGGCAAGTCTACTTATTTAAAGTCAGCAGCTACAGTGTTTGTAGCTGCTGACTTTTAAAAAAAAAAAAAAATTATAGTGGCCGGAATCCCGCTTTCAGTAGTTTATTATAAATGTATACATTTGATATATTTAATATCACTACTACTGTCTCTAGTAGTAGTAGTAGTAGAGACTGTTATCAGATAATAAAAAATATATATTTAAGTTGCATCACAGTTTGTGTACAATACTGTTGTCTCGCATCAAATGTTGATCTTTATTTTTCTAAGGCTTCGTTCACACAGCTGTACTATTCCATACACCCGTGCAAAGGGCGGTCTTTACCTGCATAGAAGGCACAGGGGTTCCATGTAGGCAGCCTGTTCAGATCATTGATAGGTGGCTGGCTGCACACATCTGCAAACACATCTCCAGTGTAAATCGACGCGGAACCGATGTATGCTCCATAAAGTAGACTGCGTTCTGATCTGTGCATCAGTCTCACATGGATGTACCTATTGGGGATACACTTGGAGATCTGTGCAACTGTCTGCCTGTCATTGATTTGGACATGCTGCCTGCAAGCGGGTGCATGGGACACCTGTGCCTTCCATGTGGGTAAAGACAGCCCTTTGCATGGGTGTATGGAACAGTACGCCTATTAGAATGAGGCCTAATGAAGAATCGAGCTGTTGGAAGTTTATGCACATTTCTTTTACTTCTAGGGGCTTCAAACACAGTTGGCCGAGGAGATAAGAACTGCCCCCTGTGGGTTGGACATGGAACTGTTTAATTCATTACTGCTTGGGTTTTGTTTTGTTTTTTTTTTAATAAACTTTTAATCAACTGAAGCACCTTCTGGCTTTGTGTTCAGTTTGTTTTTGCTACACTAAGGCCTCATGCACACTGGACGTTATAAAAACGCCAGTAGCTTCGCAGTGAGTTCTCCTTCTCCTCCCTCTTCCTCTCCTCCCTCTTCCTCTCCTCCCTCTTCCTCTCCTCCCTCTTCCTCTCCTCCCTCTTCCTCTCCTCCCTCTTCCTCTCTTCCTCTTCCTCTCTCTCCTTCTCTTCCTCCTTCTCCTCTTCTCTTCTTCCTCCTGTTTTTGATGTTGGAGCATTTTTACAGCTAAAAAAACTCCTCTCAGAACCCACTAGTTTTGAGTTTGTTTTTACAGCCAAACACCCCAGCCAAAACAGTTAACAGCCTATGTGTTCATGGACACACAGGATAACACCCTGGAGAGTGTATTGACTGTAGGAAAAAAACGTCTAAAGCCAAAAACATCCGGGGTGCATGAGGCCTTATACTGCACCGTCTATTTCGTCCAGTGAAATGCCAGCTATTTCCTCCTATGTTTTTTGTTTTTTTTATCTTCTGTTCTGCCTGTTCTTGTTTTTCTTCTGTTTTATGAAACTGTGATGTCCTATATAATTTTTATTCTCCGAGACAAATGCTGCCCTGCCCACACCACAGTTTAATTCTGCTTTAGAAATAGGAAAAAATGGTTCAGAATAGGTGCCGGTTTTTTTTTTTTTTTTTTGGGTTTTTTTGGGGTGTTTTTTTTTTTTTTTTTTTTTTTTTTTTTTTTTTTTTACAACCAGCTGGTTTGAAAAAAGACTTGTCCTTTTTTTTTTTTTTTTTTTCCCCCAATACCAAACAGCCATTATGAATGGAACTATCATACCACAACCATGAAGTGTTTGCCTCGCACCTGTGGTGCAGTCATATTGGCTTCAACAGGCCAGTCTGACAGCTGGTGCCGCCTGCAAACCATGTTAAACTTGCTGCGGTATGTGTTCAGTCTTGTCTGGCTGTATGCTATGTTTTATGTGGGTGGTTGGGGAGTGGTAAAACCGCTGCTCACCGTGTGTGTGTGTGTGTGTGTTTGATTTTTTTTTTTTTTTGTATTGTTTTTTTAAGATTGTATTTTTTTATTGAAAGTGTTTTACAATCAAAACGGGGAGATGGCAGATTACAATGGTTCTAGGTTGTACGAACCATGGGGAATGTGATTAACTGCCTGTTTTTACCACTGCCTCTGTGAAAAAGACCCAAGCGTCAAGAAAGCACGTAAAGTGGAGATTGGTGTGTAAAGAATCAAGAACATGACTGTCAAGGGAGTCAGTAAAATGGCATCACACTGCCAGAGATGGATTATCAATAATAACCGTTGATCATTTATTAGCAAGCAGGCTTTGTTTACAAAATTTGGGTTGATGTGCCATTAAGCTGCACAGATTTGTACCGATCTAATTAATTATTACCACATCTCCAGTGCATTCATAAACTATTCAGACCCCCCTTCACTTTTTTCAATGTTATGTTGCAGTTGTTTAAAGTGGTTGTAAAGGCACAAGGTTCTTTACTTTCATGTATTCTATGCATGAAGGTTAAAAAAAAAACAACTTTCTTTGTGCAGCAGCCCCCCTAATACTTACCTGAGCCCCATCTTGATCCAACGATGTGCATAAGAGCCTCAGCTCTCTGGGGCATCTCTTCCTATTTGGCCTCCCATTTCTCTCGTTCATTGCTGAGATGACTCAACACATTAATTGGAGTCCACTTGTGGTGAATTCAATTGATTGGACGTGATTTTTGAAAGGCACACCCCTCTCTATAAAAGGTCTCACAGCTGACAATGCATACTGTATCAGAGCAAAAGCCACACCGTCAAAAGAAGTGCCTGCAGAGCTCAGAGACAGGATTATTGCAAGGCACAGATCTGGATAAGGTTACAGAAAACTAGGGGGCACATACTGGGAGTTAAAATGGCCTGCAAGGTGAAGTGTATATAAAAGTGTGTATAGAAATGCACCATTGAAATATGCTTGGGGCCATCTTCACAGAAAATGTAGCTCATTATAGCCATAAAGTTTATTGGTCTATGCCTCCTGTGTGTTTTTGTTTTTTTTTTGTTTAGTTTTTTTCTATGTACTTTTATACAGCAGAGGATCCACAACTTTTGTAATGTTCTTTGAATAAAAATTATGAAAATGGAAATTTGCTTGCAAGGAGTCCCATCATTTGAACAAGTCATTGCAGCCATCATAAGTGGTAGTAAGGAGAGAAATGGTTTACTTGAATTCGAAAAATCACTATTTTGGGTTGGCAGAAGTGTCTGATTTTCAGAGAGTCATTCATGACATTAAAGCGGATCTCCAGAATTTCTATATTCCCCTGTGAATTATCTTGATCACCCTCCATGTGTATTCTTGATGTGTGGTGTTTTGTTTTTTTTTGTTTTTTTTGGGGGGGGTTGGAGGCTAAGTTTGTAATTTGATGGACTGGCGCTTTTGTATACAACTCTGCCAACTCTGTGCTCTGCCATGGCGGAACTTGTGTTCTTCCATGCAATTTTTTTTATCAAAGTTGGTGTTTCTCCTGGGATGGCCACGGTTATCTCTGTCTAACCAGGGGGCTGTCTTCTGTCCATTCAGCCGACAGGATATGGTATTGGCTCTTCCATTGGTTTTGCTATGAACAGCAGCTCACTCAATCTTAAAGTGGTTGTAAACCTCAGACATGAAATAGGAACAAAGCATATTCCTCTATATAGTGTACTTATCTCATCTAGGAGCACTAAGTGTCATTTATCAGTATGAATCACTTCTGACAAGTTTTCCTGACGCCAACAGAAAAATGGTGACAGGGAGCGAGCTTCAGCATACAGCCTGTGGTTGACAGCCTCAGCTCTGTTAGCTATGTGGAGGGGGGTCTTTAATCAAATTGGCTGAGCTCTGCAGAGTGTAGATTCATCTCTCCACCCCCTCCTTTTTTTATGCACAAGTTTTATAAACTCTGGACTGTGAGTGGATGTAAAGAAGACTTAAGATAAACCGGTACAACTTGTGTAGGAAGATTTGTTTAATCTCTGTGTATCGCCGGAGGCCACTCACTTCACTGGGTATATGTAAGAGTTTACAACCGCTTTAAAGGAAAAGTACAGCCAAAGCTATTTTGTCTATAATTCTATAGATCACAGGCGTGCAGTTAGTCTTGCACTCCTGTGACCCGCATGCCATATGGTTGGGATCCACCCAGAAGCCTGAATAGGCACCTGGCTAAGCCTCTCGTGATCCACTAAGAGCCTCATCTGGCACCTCCCTCCACAGCCCAGCTCTCCAGTGAGCACTGGGGGGGGAGAGCAGAGAGTCGCTGACTGACAGATGCGGCTCTCTGCTCAGAGTGGAGGGAGATAACTGAGCGATCAGCGGTATTTGCTCAGCTCTCACTGCAGAGCTGGTGGGGGACAGATGCAGTATCCACCTAGGGGAGTATAAATTTTTTTTTTTTTTTTTTTTTTTTTTTTTTTTTTCATAAAGCCATGCTTCACTTTTGAATTTTACTGTTAGTGTCAAGGGCTTGAATGTTTTCTCCAGCCAGGTCATGTATTATCTCCATTAAGCTGCACGTTCCATTTTCAGACAGACCATACACCCACATGCCACAATAGGTACTTCTCTCTGGTTCCATAGTACAAACCCAGTTGTAAAATCTAGAGGGGTCTCCATTGCAGTGCATAAAAATCATCCAATGACCCTTATAGAGCAGAGGACTGAATGCTTGGGCAGATATTTACTACTAAAAACAAGGGAACACTTGAGAGAAGAAATTTTCTGCACACCCAGAGTGAATCAGAATAAAGGGAATTGTCCCCCAAGGAAAAGGGGTTTTCTAAGCAGCAGGCAATGTAAAGGGGTGACACTCAATTTAAAAAAAAAAAAAGATACATTTTATTGAAACATGGCGACAAAGTAAAAACATGAGCTGTGGTACAAGAGATGTTTAAAAGCGCATGTAAACTACACACAATTGTACAAAAGTCAAGCGCTTGGATAAATCTGACGCGTTTCGACCCCATCGGAACTTCTTCAGAGGATATGTATGCGCTGTAGAAAAGATTTACATGCATGAAAATTAGATCAATGCAAATATATAAAATTATGTATAATAGGTATAAAGATGCAAAACAAATTTAAAGCATAGTTACCAATCACATATGTGTAGCCATTTCTCCTGAATCTGAAGCTTTCAGAAGACCTCCACCATCCGGTCCCGGCCCAAATCCCTCCGGCACGTCAAAACCCCAATGGGGGGGGGGGGGGGGGAGGCCGAGCACAACTGTGCAACTTACGATGGGTTACAATTGTGGAAATTGCCCTATAGTTGGCAAGGGGCGTGTGGGCCAGCAGCACCTGCAACCTGGACTTCAAGCAACAGCACTGATTAGTGCTTATGAAGGACATATGACTCAGATTTAATTCTAAATATGTATACTTCAATTATATAAGAAGGTTCATAATAATAATCAGTTTTAAACAAGTTTAGGCTAATTTGCCTGATTGTCACAACAGGTGACATAAAGATAAATAATGGAAGAAACCTGCGCTAATGAGCAGTACGTGATAACAAATAACAAATAAATAGAGTGCAGCTGCAAAAAAAACTTCAAATATCCATGAAGTGATAAACATATATATAAAACTTTTGTGCGCTAGCGGTAATTAAATAAATAAAAAATGCCTAGGAGACACAATGTGTGTGTGAATCCCAGCAAGAATAATGACAACAAGTGCATGTAATCATAAATACAACAAAATATTAGCATAAACTGAAAGTAAATAGTCACACATCAAGGCAACTCATGATCAGTCCAAGACAGGATTCAAAGAATAAGTAAAAAGAAAAAAAGTCCACTTGTTATATCTCCTCACTGAAACATGGGAAATAATGAGCTATAATGAGCTGAAGAGACTCTTATCCGATGTGCATTGATTGCAGAAAAAGGAGTAAAAGATGTGCGCTTACCCCAATCTTTGGACCTCCTCTCTGGCAAGGTCGTATGGGCTTGCAGATATAGCCCTCTGCAGGGACAGAATGTTGATATCCGGGTCTTGACAGCATGTACCACCGACTCCAATCTGGTCCGGACACTCCAACTGCTCCAACATCAGAGGGGGGACTTGTCCACTCCTCTACTGACACCATCAGCATATATACACATGCACACCTGAATCTGATGTTGGAGCAGTTGGAGTGTCCGGACCAGATTGGAGTTGGTGGTACATGCTGTCAAGACCCGGATATCAACATTCTGTCCCTGCAGAGGGCTATATCTGCAAGCCCATACGACCTTGCCAGAGAGGAGGTCCAAAGATTGGGGTAAGCGCACATCTTTTACTCCTTTTTCTGCAATCAATGCACATCGGATAAGAGTCTCTTCAGCTCATTATAGCTCATTATTTCCCATTTTTCAGTGAGGAGATATAACAAGTGGACTTTTTTCTTTTTACTTATTCTTTGAATCCTGTCTTGGACTGATCATGAGTTGCCTTGATGTGTGACTACTTACTTTCAGTTTATGCTAATATTTTGTTGTATTTATGATTACATGCACTTGTTGTCATTATTCTTGCTGGGATTCACACACACATTGTGTCTCCTAGGCATTTTTTATTTATTTAATTACCGCTAGCGCACAAAAGTTTTATATATAGGTGACATAAAGATGAAATGTATACTTAGTAATCAGAAATTCTAACGTGTATCCAGGTATATTGGTAAGACTCAAAAGAAAAGAGGAAATACAAATAGAATAGGGGGAAAAGAAAAAAAAGGAAGAAAAGGATGTAGAGGGGAATGAAACCTACAGTGACATGTGAGGAATAAATGGGAAGGAAGGAGAGGGATGGGGGAAAAAAAAAATGTAAAATGGGGAGAAGGACAGGGAAGGGAGAGAAGTGGGGGGAAAGACTAAAAGGAAAAAGGGGAAGGGTAAAGACAAGAAGAGAAGAAAAAATATCGAAAGAAAGAATAGGAAAAAGCTGAATATAAACAAAAAGAAAAGCAATCGAAGAAAATAGTGCGGAGTGAACACTGGTGAGAGTGGAAGGTGAATTCAAAACAAAAGGGAAGTGCATAATGGACAAAAATGTGAAATAAAAACCAACACTGTAAAGCATGCTTGGTATACTCACTGTGGAACCTAAGGGGTTAATCCTCTCCATTAAAAAATGTATACCAAAAATGGCGCCCTGTGTGGATGGGAACATAGAGCAAACAGCTGCCCCTTTTTAAAAGTGAACAAATCTCCAAACTGTGTAAAATATTGAAATAAAGAAACTGAAAAAAAATATATGTACAATGACATCAGACATAAATGTGTACACTGATTAAATAAATTGCAATGATAGCAAGCAAAAAGTCCATAAGTGATAAATCCCAACACCAAATCGAAATGCTCTGAGATAAAACTTCTAGTTTTTCCACCACGAGTGCTCAGTATAAAGGTGGCCACTCACCGGAGACGTTTGACCCCTTTTTACAGGACGGTCAAAAAGCATTTTTGGAATACCAGCTTGTTTCCACTAATAGCCAATTCCACTCTACTGGCCTCTCACGATGAAACTAGGTTGTAAAAAATGACTCCACAGGAGACACGGGTAAAAAGTCTGTGTAGTGATTTTTAATAAAGTAAAAAAAAAAAACGCAGCAACAATAGCAGTTCACACACTCACATGTTGAAGTGCCTGGCCTGGCACTAGGTGTAATCAGTGTGTGTAAGTCGACTAATCCCTTGGATGGCGCGCTTTCCAAGTCTCGCTCCAGAGGGCAAAGCCTAGTATGGGATGTCAAGTTAAGACCCGGAAGTGGCGGATCCTCCACTCCGACATGTTTCGCCATGATTGGCGTCTTCAGGAAGTCATCCCCAAGGGGTTAGCTGAGTTACATGTGCTGATTACACCTAGTGCCAGGCCAGGCTCTTCAACATGTGAGTGTAACTGCTATTGCTGCTGCTGTTTTTATTTACTTTATTAGAAATTACTACACTGAGACTTTTTACCCGTGTCTCCTGTGGAGTCATTTTTTACATCCTAGTTCCATCGTGAGCGGCCAGTGGAGTGGAATTGGGCTATTGGTGCAATCAATCTGGTATTCCAAAAGCGCTTTATGACCGTCCTGTAAAAAAGAGGTCAATTATCTCCGGTGAGTGGCCACCTTCATACTGAGCACTCGTGGTGGAAGAACTAGAAGTTTTATCTCGGAGCACTTCGATTTGGTGTTGGGATTTATTACTTATGTACATTTTGCTTGCTATCATTGCAATTTATTTAATCAGTGTACACATCTATGTCATTGTGTATATATGTGTTTCACAGTGTCTTTGTGAAAAGATTTTTTGAACATGTATATCTTTTATTTCAATATTTTACATAATCTTCTGCATTGTGTATAAAGATCCTGTCTCTCTGATCCTCCTCCTTTAACTGACTCCAATCCATCTCGTGATAGAACAGAGGATTTGGAGTCAGGCTGCACATGCTCAGTTTAGTGTGTAATGCTAGAGAGTTTTTTTTCTTTTGGAGGGTGCATGTGATCAGCACAGGACCAATCAGCACTGTCAAGACAGAGGATCAGGGGAGAATGACAACTCCTACAAACTTTAAACAGAGACTGGTGCAAGTCACAAGACCGCTATATACTGCTGATGAGAAAACATATTTAGCAGTTTATATTTACTGAAATAATTACATTTCCATGTACTGTGGGAGACAAGATATAGTGAATGCAGAGTCCTGGGTTTAGTACCATTTTAAGGAACTCAAATCAGGTAAGTGTAGCCATACCTGATAAAGTAGGAGGGGACTTTAATGGACACCCCTATGACCACATCACTCACTTGTTATCTTCAAATGTAAACTCTTAAGAAAAGGCTCTTTATCCTCCACTTGGTTGACATGTGAAGGATAATCTGCACACTAAAAATTACACCTTCTTTTCCTACCAAATCTACAACAGACCAGAATATTGCTTTACAAGCCACAGCATGCTTGATTGGCCACCCCTATGTGACATATAAGTGATGATCTGATCTGACCATACTCCAATTAATAGTCCCCGTCTCCCCCCCCCCCCGTATTCTGGCAGCAGGGGAGATTTCTTCACCATCACAATACGCTGATCGTTGCTACTGGCTATGGAGCCATTACCAGCTGGCAGCCTGTCTGATGAGGAGGCAGACCCTTCAAGACTACTCGGTCCTGTCCCAGTACTGGCAAAGTTCAATATTCCCATGTTCTGGTACAAATTTTTTTTATTGAAGGAAATAGAAAAATATAAGGTAACAACAAAAATCCTGTGCAGGGGATGTAAACATGGAGCACAATCTAGTGCCCCCTAGGGTATACATATTTTTTGCAAGAGGAACTATCAAACCATAACGACCCTCTAGTCAAAGCCAGGGGTCAACACAAGGTGTTTGAGCGGGATTGCTTAGGGATTCGAGTCCATAAAATTGGGATAAAGCCATCGGAAGCTCTACTTACAGACCAATGACAAAAATGGAAAGAAAAAGGAAAACAAAACAGAACAAAATAAAATGAGAGGAGGCAAATGGGAAGATGAGGGGGGGTAAAATTAGAAACAGAGAGAGAAGTAGGAAATGAGGAAAGAAGACCACAGAGCAAAAGGAGAGGAAAGAAGCACGGGGTGTTAAAGGAGAGAATTCCCCCAGGCCAGGAGGCAGAAGAGATCAAGTTGGGAGGCCTAGGCTTGGACGGGTGCAAGGTCGGAAGAGCGTAGGACCACCAGGGACCCCATACTTTAATAAGTTTAGCATGGGAGTCCTGGAGGATATTGATCATCTTCTCATCATGAGAGTCGTTGGAATACTCTTCACTTCCAAGAACGAGACCGCCGGCTTCCTCCATGCCCTAGCAATTGTTCGTTTGGCTGCATTGAATAAATAGGTGGCCAATTTCTGTTGATAGGCGAAAGGGCCTGGGATTGAATAGTGGAACAACGCCAGTTTGGCATCTTTGCGAATGGGCACATGAAAAAGCGTAAACAGAAGGCTGAAAACCCTCGAAAAATCTCACCAGGCGAGGGCAAGACCACCCTATATGAAGTTCGTCTGCTCGCTGGCCACAACCATGGAAACATTGATCATTGTGAGTTGGTTTGGATCTCGCAATACGGGCCAAGACCCAATACCAGCGCAATAACACCTTATAGGCTGCTTCCAGAGTAATCATATTAAAGGAGCATTTAGTAATGCTGGACCAGGCTTTGCTCCAATCTGCCAAGTCAATGGGGGACAGGTCATTTTCCCACTTACGGTATAGGATAAGGAGGCAAGGGTACTGCTAGTGTTGAGGGAAGAATAAATTAAGGATATAGTACCAGGGGAATGTAGACAGGAGTGCTCAAAGGCTGTTTTCTGGTATGGGAAGGTGTCATGGCGCGATAGGGAGGTTATCCAGTGTCGCACTTGAAGATATCGGAAAAATTCTGACGAGGGGGCATCGTGGGTCTCTTGAAGTGAAGCCCACAAGGGGAAGGCCTGAGATTCGAGAAAGTGTCAAACCTGGGAGAACCCATGGGCAGGGCACCATGAAAAGACGTGTGGCTGTTCTAAGCCGGGAGGAAATATGGGATTGTTCAAGATAGGGATGAGCGGAAGGAAGGGGGAAATTAGCCCACCGGAATACCGGACTGAGTCCCAAAGTTGCAGGCTATGGGCCATCAGAGGACTAGCTGAGGGGGGGACGCAGCTTAGGTGAGAGCCATAGCAGGTCGGAGATAGTTGGGTATCTCCAAAAAGACCCAGAGCGGAACGTCGGAAGTTGACTGGAGCATAGCGAGTTGGGAGATTTGCGCCGCTTGATAGTATTTTGTGATATTTGGGACTCCCAAGTCCACCTCTCGACCTATGAGTATATAGGGTGAGACGGGAAACCCTGGGGCGCTTGTAGGCCCAAATTAAATGAAAGAAGCCTATTCTGGAGAAGACGCAAATAAAATGCAGGGACCCGAATCGGCAGAGTTCGGAAAATATATCGGAAGGATAGTCATCTTCACAGCATAAATATGGCCAATCCAAGAAAGAGTGGGGAAACGCCAGGATGTCATAAGCGTTGTGATAGAGCGTAAAAATTGGCAAAGTAGAGCGAGGAATAGGAGGGAGTCAGGTAGTCTAGAGTTGAGCCGGCCCATCGATATGGGAAGGCTGATTGGAGTCGCAAGATCAGAGAATCCAGAAGGGAGGTATTCAGAGCAGTGGATTTGCATGGATTGATCTGGAGCCCTGAGATAGTAGCAAAACGGTTTAAGAGAGGTGGTAGGTTAGATAGGGAAACTATTGGATTAGTCAAGGGTCAAGAGAGCATCGTATGTGAACATACTGACCTTATAACTCTCACCTCTGTATGGAATTCCCGTAATGTTGGGGTCAGCTCTAAGGGCCATAGCCAACGGTTCAAGGGCGAGGATAAAAAGAACAGGAGAAAGGGGGCAACCCTGCCGTGTTCCCCTAAGGATAGGAAAGAAGGGTGATAAGCAGCCTGCATAGCGGACAGCAGCCAGCCAGGAAAGGATCGAGTCTCCAAAACCCCACCACTGAAGCACATATTTTAAATAATCGATTGAGAGTCTGCGCTTCGGATTTTTACAGGGCTGCTGCCTCCCCTTAATTAATTCCTAATTAGGAGTTAATTGGATGTAATGGAAAGGAGAATGGGGAAATTGGCGCTGCCCTACTCCAAATAAATTTTCCCAAACCTTATAAATGATGAATAAGTGTGTAAAACAAAAAAGGGGTACTTTTGTGAGTGACTTGCCCCTACATATGTGCTAAAATATATAATTGCGTGAAAAATATTTATATATTTCTTAGAAGTGAACGTGCGGCTCCTCTGTGTGTCTTAAATAAATATCAGAATGTGTAGATTTGGTTAAAATGTGCTCCACCTCTATTGCAACGTTCAAAAAATGGCAATCAAATACCGCAAAATTAGGGGTTAACGTTAACCATATAAGGATCTCCTTATATTCCCTGTGAATACAATACCGAAAGTGCACTGTGCATAAAAATGAAACAAAGGTACATTAAACGTATAAATACTAGATTACATAAAGACTCAATTCATATGAGCAAAACCATGGGGGCATAAGTCCAAACTTTAGTATTCATGTAAAAAGTGCATCTGTGGGTAATGAAAGTCCCTGAAATGAAAAACCAAACCAGGGAAGAAACTCTTGATAAAGTCTTTTTAAAAGAAAGAATGTTTAGGTACGTCAGGATCAATTATCATGCATTCCCAGCTGTCTAGGGGGTAGTAATAGGTGACTTCTGTGCATATAGGAACTGGTGACTTCAGGTACTCCCCCCCCGTGCTCCCCCACTCACCGGATTCCGTCACCCTCAAAGGGGTATTAGGCAAAAGAGTGGGTGCCTCAGGATGGCTACTGTTGTAGTATGTCCCTCTACCGCTCTGCTTGTTCGTTCATAGATCCCTCCTTGTGTACTGATGGTAAAATTCCCCTTATCCGGATCTGGATGTTTTCACTATTTCCCACCTCCGTGCTGTTTAAGCCTCCTCCCGTGAAGAAAACAGACAGGGGGCTTGTATGGTGAAGTACGTCCAATTTAATCAAGGGTAAAAGCATTTAAAAACAAAAGCGTTTAAAATCGAAAACGTTTAAAAACATGAGCAACCGCTGCTGCCTGCAAGAGATGGGACCAGGAATCGAATCCGAGCGTGCGTCCCCTAATTTTGCGGTATTTGATTGACATTTTTTGAACGTTGCAATAGAGGTGGAGCACATTTTAACCAAATCTACACATTCTGATATTTATTTAAGACACACAGAGGAGCCGCACGTTCACTTCTAAGAAATATATAAATATTTTTCACGCAATTATATATTTTAGCACATATGTAGGGGCAAGTCACTCACAAAAGTACCCCTTTTTTGTTTTACACACTTATTCATCATTTATAAGGTTTGGGAAAATTTATTTGAGTAGGGCAGCGCCAATTTCCCCATTCTCCTTTCCATAACATATTTTAAATAGTCCCACGATAGGAAGTCTAAAGCTTTATATATGTTCAGCGAGAGGAGAAATACCAGAATTTTGCATTTGGTGCAACAAGGTGATCAAATTGACCACCTTTCAGACATTGTCTCCCGCCTGGCGACCCGGAACAAAGCTAACCTGGTCTCTGTGGATCAGGGAATGTATATATTTATTCATGCAACAGCTCAGGACCTTGCCCAGGAGTTTCACATCCTCATTCTGCAAAGAAATGGGGCGAAAGGCCTGAGGTTCATGGATGTCTTCGTCGGTCTTAGGAATCATAGAAATGTGAGCTCACAAGAAGTCAGGAGCAGGCTGTGCTCACTGTTTCATGGCATTGATGTAGGCCACCAGGTGGGGGAGCAAGAGGGAAGAGAACTTACAATAGTACAGGCCGGAGAAGCTGCATGGGCCCGGGGCCTTTGAGAGCCGGATGCCCTTGATTGCCTGAGCTACTGCAGCTTCGGAAATGTCCATGTTGAGGGTTGCAATGCGCCGGAGAGGGGTGGGAGATGAAGATCGCGAAAGCGTCTGCCAGGTCAAGAGGGAACGGAGAAGGTTTACTGTATAAAGTAGTTCAGAAGTCTGCAAAGGCCGCAACTTTTTTTGGGTCGGCAGTAATCTCTCCTCCAGCAGAGTGGAGGCGAATAGGCTTGTGGGTCCGACCCATCGTGTTAGCCAAGTTTTCTGGCTAACATGGCGCCTGGCTTGTTTGCGCAAGTGAAAAATTTGTGTTTGGCCCAGCGTAGGGCCTTCTCAGCTCTGTCTGAGGACAGCAAATCTAATTCTGTGGCAATAGTGTCACGAGTCTTCTTATTGGCATATGTGCTATTGGACTTCCATAACGCATCGACCGCTGTCAGGCGAGTTGTAAGCTCTTGGATCCTTGGCTTCCTCCCGCAAACGGGAGAGGGAGAAAACTGTATACGGTGGCCCCTCATGGTAGCTTTGTGGGCCTCCCACAGGGAGATCGCAGAAGTCACCGAACCCACATCGTCTGAGAAGGATTGAAGATAGGTGTGGAGCTCAAGAAAAGCATCTTGAGACGTAAGGAGCGAGTCAATGAGCCGCCATTGATAGGTCGGCCAGGTAAGGCCAGAAAGACTGATCAAGAAGATGATAGGGTCGTGATCTGACCATGGAGAAGCAGGGATCGTTATTTTGTGTATATTGGAAATGGAGCTCAAGGGGATAAGGACATGATCGATCCTGCAAAAGCTGTCGTGTGGGTTGGAATAAAAAGTGAAATCGCGCTCACGGGGGTGAAGTTCGCTCCATCCCTCCATGCGTCTACTAAGCCATAGCTCTCATATGGTCTTCGACAACTGAATCGTGGGCAGGGGGATACTCCAAGGGCATATTTCCTATCCATAGCAGAGTCTAGGGCTACATTTGTGTCGCCCATGAGGATAATGGCCCCAGAACAATGTTGGGAGACCACCTTAAGGAGGTGAGAAAAAAAATTTATGTTGGAAGCAGTTAGGAGCATAATAGGTAACCAGGATGACCTCATGGCCATTTAAAGTGCCTTGGAGCAGGAGATATCTGCCTGTTGGATCCACAATTTCCTGAGTACAGGTGAACAGGAGGTTACGCCGGAAGGCGATTAGGGCACCCCTGTGTTTTGCGGGTGCCGAGGCCGTGTAAAAGGTGGGGAAGTAGGGTGAAAGGTATTTTGGAGCGGAAGCAGAGCAAAACCTGGTCTCTTGGAGGCATATTACGTCTACATGGCTTGATTTTAGGTGGTGGAATACCTTTGCACGCTTTATAGGAGAATTAAATCCGTGAATGTTGTGTGAATAGAATTTCAGTGGAGTCATAGCCATGACGAGGAGACGAAGTTGAGCCAAACTGATAGGTTGTCACTATAGTCAGGGATCTGAGTCTTCTTGGGGAACAGAAAGTGGCAAGAACAGGGATGAAGAGGAGAGAAGAGAGAGGAACCTGGAGGGGGGTGGGGGGGAGGCAATTAAAATTAAAACGCAGCAAGAGGAAACAATGTAGTACGTACAACACGCCAGGTGTGAACCACATCTTGTGAGAAGACGTGTGAGGCAGGGTGGCTCTGCCGCTGGACACATGGCTGTTCTGGGCATTAGCAGCTAAAGATATGTAGTAAGAAGGGCAAAATTCGGCCAAACCAAAAAAAAAAGGGAGGGGGAGGCAGAGTAGAATGAGGAAGTTAGGCACGGAGTAGAACAATCTGCTAAACTTCCGCAGAAGGTGGGAGTGGCTGGCAATGACAATTGCTATGTAAATAGGTCTTTAGAATGGGTCAAAAAAGGTCAGGATACAGGGTGCCTTACCGTGGCCTGCAGCTTATGCATGTATTTGCAAATGTGTGCAAATAAACCCCCTGTTTTTAACGCATACTGTTAGGCAGGTTAATTTGGTTGGTCGCCGACTGGTTGGTAAGTTGAGCTTGGAAATTCTTTGGTTTTATTTTACATGCGTTTGCCCTTCCAGTGCTCCTTGCTGTGAAGACCAGTTAAAGGTGGGGGCAGTGACCTTTTTTGTATTGTTGACATATTGGTCAGGCAACGCACTGACACCTTTTCTGCCATTGTGCAATGTTCTGGGTGTTCAGTGTGCTCCAGGGCCTTTAAGGAGGGTTGGGCTCCCTCCAGTCATCTGCCCTTCATCTATCCATTAGAATACATGTGCTCCCACTGTGGAGACTCTTCAAAGTTAGAGTTAGGGTCTGCAGGATACAGGGTGCCTTGCCGTGGCCTGCAGCTTATGCATGTATTTGCAAATGTGTGCAACTAAACCCCTGTTTTTAACACATACTGTTAGGCAGGTTAATTTGGTTGATCGCAGGCTGGTTGGTAAGTTAAGCTTGGAAATTCTTTGGTTTTATTTTACTTTAGAATGGGTCACCACCATCCGGCGGTAGGGACAGCATTACTAAAAGCATCTGACAGAACAGTGGAACAGGTAAAATTGCAAGTAAACATTAACACTAAATTAAACAGGTATATGGCCTGGGCCAACTGGAAGAAAAAGGCAACATGAGGCTTCAAACTTTTAAGACAGAGGGGTCCCCTGTGGTAGCCCAGATTAAAATCACCCGTGGGGTCCACAGGCACGGGTTTAGCAGGCCGTAGGTTAGGGGAGGGAGGAGGGAAGGTAGAGGGAGAAGAAAGGGAGGGGGAAGGAAGGGACGGAAGGGGGTAGGGGAGGGGGAGGATAGGAAGGGGAGGGTAGAGGTAGGAAATGGGCATGATAGGGAGGGGGAGCAAAATAACCCTGCCTACTAGCGCCCAGGCGAACCATTCCCCAGCAATTATCCAGCACCCTCTCCGCTGGATGGAGAGACTGAGAGCATGGGAGCCCAGTACGGGAGCACCCAGGTGAACAATGATCCGGCCAACCCACTAAGTGGAGGGCGCGGAGAAGGTTACTGGAAACCGCATGGGAGGCCCAATAGAAATGTTATAGAACATGAGGAAAAAGTAGGCAGTAAAATCTTAAGCTAAAAGGTCCATGTGAAAAATTTGGAGCAACTGGTCCATACAAGAGCAGCATATGTACTGTTGCTTGCGCTGTCTGGAGGAAGCTGCACACGTGCAAAAGTCAATGCGCAGGTGTCAGGGGTGGACGAGGCAGATCCTATAGTATAGGATTACAAAATAAAGTCAAGACACTTACAGTTCCGTGTGAAAAAAAACTGCCAGCTGCCTGGATGTGGGTCATGCAGCAAATAATATACAGGGCTGATGGTCAGTAGCAAGCATCCTGAAAAAACAAACCCAAAAAAAAGCAACCATAAAAAAAAAAAAAATAAAAACAATAAACGGAAAAAAGAAGGGTAAAAGGGCTGAACATCAGTCATTACATTATGTTTAAGGGAAAAAAGATAGTCTCTACCATGACCTGCAGTGGATGGTAATAGGAAAGGAGTCCCGGGGACTCGGAAAAGCAAAACGCAAGGGGGAACAAGACTCAAAGTGTCAGGGTTCATCCCGGGTCAGAGGGTGGGGAGTCTGTCGCAGATGGGATGTGGGGTTGAGAACGCTTGTGGCCCTTCACGGTTTCCCAAGTGCGGCCAGGAAGATTGGTGGAGGGTTGGGAGGATGTAGACTTAGCCGGGCTCTGGATGTCACCAGTGATCGGTAGAAGGCGGAGGGATTCCAGGGTTGCCTAAGCTTCCTCTGGTGATGTCAAAGTGTGGCTGCGGCCCTTGTAAGAGAAGGAGAGCTTAAAGGTGAAGCCCCAGCAGTAACGAATCTGGTGGGCCATCAGGGCAGAGGTATAGGGTTAATCGTGGCTTGAGAAAGGTCTGCGAAAACCTGGTAGCGGTGTCCATGAAACTTTGTCGGGTTTGTCCCTGGCAACTCGCCGGAGGGTCTCCTTGGTGCGGTAATAAGTGAACTTGATGACAATGTCCCGGGGGGGTCCCTCGGGCACCCTTGGCTTAAGACCTCGATGTATGCTTTCAAACTCCATTCTATCGATGGGAATAGTGGGAACCAGCTCCTGGAATAGAGCTGTTACTGTGGAGGTGAGATCTGTGACCGTTTCAGGAATGCCTCTCAGGCATAGGTTGCTTCTGCATGCTCTGTTCTCAAAGTCATCTAAACTAGGGAGGGCAGTTTCCAGGTCTCTTTTAAGGTCTGTAATGTTCTGCTTGTGGTTTTCCAGGACCATGGCTGCTGCGTCCATCTTATCTTCGAGATCATTAGTGCGGGAGCCCAGTTCCCTGATCTCTTTGGTGAGGTGCGAGGCCAGTTTGGTAGTGGCGGCCGAGAGTTCCGTTTGCACAAGACTTTAAAGCTGTCTGGAAGGTCAGCATCGCCTGCTGAAATGGGGCTGCTTCTGAGGAATTACTCACAGCGGAGGATGCTGAGTCCTCAGAAGCGGATTGCTGGAAGACTTCCTAACTCGAGGCCGGTGCTTCCAAGATGGCGTCTGGCGGGGAGGCCGCCGGCAGGTTCCACTCCGCTGATTTAGCACTGGAGGCTGGTGTAGCCATGGTCCTTTTCTCCATTGGGCGTGCGGAGGTTCGGAGATCCGGGGTGGCGTAGGGAAAGCCGAATGTGCCCTCTTAAATGATTAAAAAGTGGCCGATGTGTCCGGGCGGCGAGGAGCGAGATTACCACACGGCCATCTTGGTTTGATGCTCGCGAGCGCCCCCCATATTCCCATGTTCAATGCGAGATCAGTAACCAGTTTTAGGCAGCCCATACATTCTAAAAAACTTTTTTTTGTTGTTGAACAAAAAAAGGACCTGATTCCCTGACCCACACACTGTGTGTGGAGTTATTATATTCTGACAGTGCATCACTTTACCAAGGGAAGCTTCCAGGTGTTATTTTTTTCTTCTTTGCCAAATGGCAAATTTTAATGGAACTAACGCACTGTGACCATAACCCAACTCTTTGGCTTACGGTCTCATTGACTTGAACGGACATGTTTGATGGATGGTGCTGCCTGTCAACTTGACAAGCTATGTTAAATTTGCTGTGGCATCTGTAAAGTCCTGCCCAATTGTAAGCTATGTTTTAGGTGGGTGGCTGGGTGCGGTAATACTGTGGCTCCCCCACCTATTTTTATCGCTGCCTCTGAAAGGGTGATGACTGCCAAGGGCGAGTCAGAATAAATAGAAGCACACTGCTAGAGAAGGATTATACATTGATCGTTCATGAGCCGCTCCTTTAGGGCTCATGTGTGTGAAAGGGCCCTTAGGCAAACTTGACCGCGAAAAGTAATTTTTCAGTTTCAGACGGATGTTTGTCCCAGTATTAGTAATCTGAAATCCCAGTGATGTACTATGATTTTCATACATCAGTAGGATATTACAATTCATAAGACAATCTGTCTCAGCCACAATGGGCAACCCCAGAAGGACTTCTTTCAGGGAGTAGTTTGACCTCTAGTGTCTGTCAGAGAATATCCATCATGTGCTATATGGAGAAAACTAGGTCTTTGTCCTACCCAAAATGGCCACCCCCAGCAAGACTTCTTACAGGCAGTAGTTTGAGCTCTAGTGTCTACCAGAGTGTATCCATCATGTGCTTCATCAGGGCTCTCCAACCTTTGTAAAGCAAAAGGCCAGCTTACTGTCCTTCAGACTTAAAGGGGGCTGGGCTGTGGTCAGTGGGAGTGAACAATTTGTCAGGCTTGGTGGTCAGTAGGAGTGAAAAAAAATTACAGCGCATGTGATTAGTAGGAGGAGGGATAATGCTCTATTATTGGTATGAGGAATAGTGCCCAGTCAGTGGAAGAAATGGTGCTCCATTGTTAGTGTCAGTGGGAGGAATAGTGCTCCGCTACTGGTGTCAGTGAAAGGAATAGTGACCCAAAAGCCAGATAAAGGCAAGAAAAGGGCCACAGTTTAGATACCACTGTGCAGTAAGGAAATAACTAGGCCTTTGTCCTATCCAAAATGGCAGCCTCCAGCAGGACTTCTTTCAGGCAGTAGTTAAACCTCTAGTGACTGGCAGAGTATATGCTTCATGTGCTATATCAGTGGTCTCTAAACTGTGGCCCAAGGGCCAGATGTGGCCCTTTGCTAGCCTTTATCCGGCCCTTGGGGAACTATCCCCCCCCCCAACTGATTTGGGGGGCATTGTTACTAACACGGACAACAGCAGTGGGGCATAACTCCTGGAATCAGAGGACCCCCCCTCCATCCAGGAGTATACTAAAGGGAGACAAACCAGGAACAACAGGAGGAGGAAGGAATCAAGCAAAAGGAAAGCAGAAAGCCCTAGGGGAGACCCAGAGGCCAGAACGCACAACCACCAGGAGTCAACGACATCCTCGTTAGTGGACTCTGCGCCTGAATATACAATGAATGAGGATCTGAAAGTTATAAACTGCTCCAATTTTAAACTTGAAAAGAGACGCATTGATTTGTTGAGCAGAAGTTTATCTTTCTCTCCCTCTGTAGGCATGGATCACTTTGAGGTATACAAGAATCTGTGCTTATTCCTAAGAAGGGTCTTTTTCAAATCGCTCTATTTTGACAAACCATCTCAAAATAATGGACCTGCTTGTGGAATTAATTCCAATGATACTGAGGCTCTTGATCAGTTAGTGTCACTGCTGGAGGAGGGTGCACTCTCCACTGATGATGAGGAGATGGATGAAACATTAAACTGGAGGAGAAATGCTGGTCTGAAAATCCGTTCAACCAGTATGCCACAATTTAGAAAGAACAAGTGGTTGGGTGTCTTCCTGGACTTGGTCCAGGAAGACCTAGAAAAACTTGATTGGAAAAAGTATACCGGGGATAATTTGTCAGGTGATTAACGAAAGGCCCTTAGAGAGCTACAGAATGCTGATGAAATTGTCATCAAGCAGAGTGACAAGGGAGGGAATGTAGTACTTCTTTCAGTGGATATGTATGAAAGAGAGGTACGCCGTCTTCTCTCAGATGAACTAACCTATAGTAAACTTGACTACAACCCCTTTAAGCCTCTGGTCGAGCTCATCAATGACAAATTACGATGGGCATTTGAAGCAGACGACCTAACCAAGAAAGAATGGGATTATTTAAGGTCACTGACTTTAATTTACCAACATTTTATATAATCACCAAAATTTATAAAAGTAAGACAATCCCCCGGGAAGGCCAATTGTGTCAGCAATAAGGGGCCCTCTTGAAAGGGTCGGCAAGTACATAGACTCTCCTATTAAAGATCTAGTAAAGGCATTACCCTCATTTGTACGAGACACAGGCGATGTACTCAACAACATCGCCAATTTGACCTTCCCGGAGGAATCTCTTCTAGTAGGAATCGACGTTGAGGCGTTATACATGTCCATTCCACACGAATGAGGAATTTCTGCTGTATACCATTTACTTGAACAACAATTTCCAAGAATGGAGGCTCAGAACGAGTTCATCATTGAGCTCCTAGAAATGGCGTTAAAGCATAACTTTTTTCAATTTTCAGGATGTAACTTCCAACAACGCCGCGGTACATCCATGGGAGCACCATGGGCACACGCTTATGCCTGCCTCCATTTAGGCTGGTGGGTGGAGGAAGTTGTTTATGCCTCGTCGATGTACCTTGGCCAAGCTAGGACCTGGCTAAGGTACATCGACGATGTCCTGATGGTGTGGTCGGGTACGAGGGCGGAACTGATAGATTTCATGGTGGAATTATGCAACAATACCCGTAACATACATTTGACTTTTGTGGCTGATCCACATGAGATCTCGTTCCTCGACCTGTCCATTAAGCTTGTAAATGGATGCTTGACTACCAAGACTTTCAGAAAAGAAACAGCGGCTAACACTCTGTTTCAGGCAGATAGCCACCATCCCAGATCTTTAATATGAGGAATCCCGTTGGGACAGTTCCTCAGAATTCGGAGGAATTGTTCCACTGAGGATGATTACAGATGTGAGTCTGAACAATTATACATTAGGTTTAGAGAGAGGGGACTCTCACCGTGCACTCAGAAGGGCTAAAAAAAAATCGCAGGTCAGAGGTCGAGAGTCGCCCTACTCCAGCCCCGTGATATAACCCAAAAGCAAACTGATGCACCAGTAAGACTGATTACCCCATATGGTACACATTGGCATCAGGTCAATTCTATACTTCTGAACCATTAGCATATTTTGACCCGCTCTGAGTGTCTGAGGGAGATTGTCGGCGACAGACCTTTGATGGTGCCAAAAAGGGCTAGGAATTTGGACAATACACTCGTCCAATCTGAATTCAAACGCCTGCAGAATAGAAACTGGCTCACAGACATGCCCAAAATTAATGGCATGTTCCCGTGTGGCCATTGTGGCACCTGCAAGTATGTAGACCGTTCCAAGGTATTTAGAGATTCTGGAGCAAAACATGAATATAAAATTAAGTCATTTATCAACTGTGCTACAACCAGGGTCCTATATGCCTTGGAATGTCCTTGCAAAAAACTATACATCGGAAAAACGAAACGCCAGCTCTGTGTCAGATTTAATGAGCATTTGAAAAGTATCAGACTGAAGGAAGATACCCCTGTGGCCCAACATTTTTCACAATACCACCAGGGGAAAACACTGGGGTTGAAGGTAAAAGGCTTTTTCTCTCTCGACCTTAGTGATCGGAGGGGAGACTATGATACAGTACTCCTTTGTAAGGAAAAATCCTGGATCTTCAAGCTCAATACTCTTCAGCCGGCTGGCTTGAATAATAAATTAAGCCTGAAGATCTTTCTTGAACCTTAAATAGTCATATTTGCCCCTGTCACCACCCTCCTCCTTCCCTTTCCCCCTCCCTCCCCCTCACCCCCCCCCCTTATCCATTTTTCCAAATATGTATGGCCCCCTCTTTTCACATTGTTAAACCACTTCTGACCCACTAAGTCCGTCTTTACTTCATCCGGAGGAAGTCATCCCCATGCTGTGAATTCTATAGGATTTAACCATGTGAGTAGGTATGATCGCTAAGACTGTTTGTTCATTCTCAATCCAGGGATGTACGGTGTACCCTTACTTCTTGACATCTAGGGACTCAGCGGTGATCTATTTCCGCAATCCCACTGATCCATTCCGGCCACCGTAGTTCTGCGTTCCAGTTGTTGATCCGGAAGTCTTAAGGAAACCTCTCTGCAATCACCTGTGAGCCATCCAGGCCACTATAGCGCTGTATTCCAGACGCCGAAAAGTGAAGCCTTGAGGTAATCCCCCCAGATAAAACAAACAGTCATTTGCAATAGCACGCAAACGGATGGACTTAAGCAAAACGGCACCACAGACACCTCCCGTGATTTCACGGTCAGAGGTCATCTCAAGTGAAATATTGTGTGAAACAGTAAAGGGCGCAACATTAGTGCAATAACAAACAGGCTGAATAGTATCAAGTGGATATGTATTATATTAACATAAAATAAAAGTCCATATTACTATCAAACATTGCTGTAGGCCATAAATTGTGAATCTTCTAAATGTGCTCCAATCACCGTGTCATAAAAGTGCAAATGCTTTAAATAAAGTGCTTCACCCGAAGTGGTATATCAAAACGCTCACCAGATTGTATCGGCCACCAAGTGACCCTCAGACATGTAATAAGCAGAAACACTTCTTTCATCCAATGTTCCCTTCATAGATCTTTCAGCATAGGTCTGCTGTCTGTGGGTCAACCAGATCTCAATCCAAGCGCAAATGGTATATTTATGTATGTAATTCCTTATTAAAATCAGCTCACATCCAAATCCTCCAAAACATCTGCAAATGATGGCTTCACATAAAACGAGTCCTCTGCTTCCATACACGGTTGAGATGCACGCTGAGTATCATACACACTCGCAGGTGCCGGACCGGCTTCTTCTCTCCTCTTCAGCTGTAACTCGTTTTTGATGTACCTTACACCAAACGGACTGGATTTGTTTAAGCCATTAAAAAAAAAACGTTATTACACTATCCCTGCCTTTCTGTGGCTTTTTATGTGGAGCCACCATTTGCAGATGTTTTGGAGGATTTGGATGTGAGCTGATTTTAATAAGGAGTTACATATATAAATATACCATTCGCGCTTGGATTGAGATCTGGTTGATCCACAGACAGCAGACCTATGCTGCAAAATCTATGAAGGGAACATCGGATGAAAGAAGTGTTTCTGCTTATTACATGTCTGAGGGTCACTTGGTGGCCGATACAATCTGGTGAGCGTTTTGATATACCACTTCGGTTGAAGCACTTTATTTGAAGCATTTGCACTTTTATGACACAGTGATTGGAGCACATTTAGAAGATTCACAATTTATGACCTACAGCAATGTTTGATAGAAATATGGACTTTTACTTTACGTTAATATAATTCATATCCACTTGATACTTTTCAGCCTGTTTGTTATTGCACTGCTGTTGCGCCCTTTACTGTTTCACATTTTGTTTATTAGTTATCACTAATTTTTAGGAGCAGCATCAGGTTTGATAGTGTACGATATTGTAGTTGGCGCCGTACCCATCTTTTTCATTTTTCCAGTGAAATATTATCGCAGCCAGGATCACATGACAAAGGGAAGGGTAAGCGCCCGTTCAGGGTGAACACTTTTTGCATATTTCTTAAAATTAAAAAATTACAGCGATAATTCACGGACATATTGAATACTGTGTTGATTTCCTTACTTCTCACGCTACCCATATGTCAGTTCACTACACCAATGGAGACAGCTGTGTAGGTGAATGCTGCTTGTTGATTGAGAGACTTTGCATTTATTTCCAACCGTATACAGGAACAATTGGTATTTGACTGTTTGTTTGAATAGTAGAACCAGTCTATCAGTGGAAGCAAGAAACCAGAATGAAATGATAACATGGCTGTCCACACTTCACTCTTACAATATGAGCCATTGTTGATATATATATACAGGGGCGTTGCTAGATCTGCAAAAGATCTGGGGCTAGAGCCCATAGCAGCGGTCACCAACCTTTTTGCATGCCCGCGGGGGGGGGGGTGGGGGGTTGGGGGGAGACCTAAGCAATTTTTCACGGGTGATGGCTGGTGTTGGCGCTTCAATCATGTCACCATGGTTGATATGGTGTCAGGGTGATTAAAGTGCATTATTTCTATTGTTACATTCTAATATATAATGAAGTGGTTCAACTCACCATACTGCAGAATCAGTGGGAGCCCTGGGCGTGTCACTTACCACATCTCCGACCACCATTTGCAGATTGTCACTTGCCACGTCTCCTACCACCATTTGCAGATTGTCACTTGCCACGTCTCCTACCACCATTTGCAGATTGTCACTTGCCACGTCTCCTACCACCATTTGCAGATTGTCACTTGCCACGTCTCCTACCACCATTTGCAGATTGTCACTTGCCACATCTCTTGCCACCATTTGCAGATTGTTACTTGCCACGTCACCTGCCACCATTTGCAGATTGTCACTTGCCATGTCTCCTGGCTCAATTTGCAGATTGCCACATCTCCTGCCACCATTTGCAAGATTGTCACTTGCCACCTGATGTGAATTGTAACTTGCCATGCCAGCCAGTGCTACCAAATGTGCATTGACGCTGCATTGGTGGCAGGCTGACAGCACTAGTCCATTTAGTGAGAGCAGGAGAGCGGTGATGCAGGGCGGGCAGTGAGAGATGATGTCATCTCGCTGCTCCCCGCTGCACCTCCGACATTGAAGCAAGGGGGTCTGGCTGCAAAGTGGAGCTCCACGATGACAGGAAGCACGTGACCTCCACTCCACCATGCTGTAAGGGTGGAAGAGCGCTGATGTGTGATGGGCAGTGAGAGATGATGTCATCTCTCTGCTGCTCGCCGCACCTCGCTCCCAAATTGAAGAGGCCCGGCTGTGAAGAGCGCTGATGTGGAGCAGGCAGAGAGAGATGTCATCTCTGCTCGTCTGCCCGCTCGCTTCTCTCTTCTCCTCCAGCCTCTCTCATGCAGCCAGTCTGCAACCCGCTGGTTAGGCAGGGACCCTGCAGCAAGAGACTCTGGGCTATGGACCCCAGATCTGGGGCTATAGCCCCAATAGGCACCCCCCAGCAACGCCCCTGTATATATATATAGAAACCGTCTTTACGCACATTAGATATCATCAGTTTATTGGGAGCAATATAAGAGGAGACTGTGGTTCCATGCAGGACGATTTCAAATAACCAAGCACCACTTTTCAATCCCTCCCTGGAGACAGGATTCCAGGAATGGAGTTTGCGGGGGGGGGGGGGGGGGGGTTCTCAGAGTTTAGTATCTTTTAATGACAATATTGTCAATTTTCTGCAGTGACTTTCTATCTGTTAACTGGTACATCGGAGGAACGTGGTTCACTTGAAGTGGTCATTGTGCCACTCTTGTTGAACTTGTTTTTGATATTATGTGTTTCATTAATAAAGCCTTATTTATTTTTGCTCAATTATACCGTGGTTGACCCCCCTCTTATTTATCCCTCCTGGTGACATCCCTTTGTCCCAATTTTCTAAGACTATACAGTTAACTGTTGGTATTGGAGGAGGTATCCCATCTGTATGACCAATCGGCCATTGCTTAACCACTAGACATCCGCGCTATGGCCGAATGACGGCCACAGCGCGGACCTACATTCCCGGGAGGCCGTCATATGACGGCCTCCCCTCTGCACGCTCCCTGCGCGCGCCCTGCAGGGCGCGCGCCGGGCGCGGTGTGATCACCGAGTCACTGAGACTCGGCTGATCACCGATCTGAGTAAGGGGCCGGTCCCGGCCCCTTACCATGTGATCAGCTGTCAGCCAATGACAGCTGATCACATGATGTAAACAGGAAGATCGGTAATCGTTTTTTTTTTTACTCGCGCTGACAGCGCGAGTAGAGAAAAAAGCCGATCACCGGCTCAGATGCCAGGGACATCGGTCCCAAAGAGGAAGCACAAAAAATTCCTCATAAGTGCCACCCAAAAGTGCCACCTAACAGTGCCACCTAGCAGTGCCCACAGTGCCACCTAGCAGTGCCCACAGTGCCACCTAGCAGTGCCCACAGTGCCACCTATCAATGCCAACAAGTGCCACCTATCAATGCTCACAAGTGCCACCTACCAATGCCCACCTGTAGTGCCAATCAGTGCCACCTGTCAGTGCTGCCCATCACTGCCACCCATCAGTGCCCATCACTGCCACCCATCAGTGCCCATCACTGCCACCTATCAGTGCCCATCACTGCCGCCTCATCAACGTACATCAATGAAGGAGAAAAATTACCCGTTAAAAATTTTTTATAACAAAATATAAAAAAAAAAAAAATTTTTTTTTTAAAAAATTCTGGTTTTTACATTTTTTTAACAAAAAGTAAAAACCGCAGAGGTGATCAAATACCACCAAAAGAAAGCTCTATTTGTGGGAAAAAAATGATAAAAAATTCATTTGGGTACAGCGTTGTATGACCGCGCAATTGTCATTCAAAATGCGTTAGCGCTGAAAGCTAAAAATTGGTCTGGATAGGAGGGGGGTTTAAGTGCCCGGTAAGCAAGTGGTTAAATATAATCTTATTTGAGTGGTGAGGATTCATCAATTTTTTAATACTGCCAATGATAAGGCAGTACAGCCTGCCCTCCTGTACAGGGCCTATGTATGCCCTATTAGTTCAAAAGAGGCGCCCAGGCATTTGCTGAGCAGGAGGATCGGCTGTACTGCCTTATTGCTATTGATATTGATCCTCTTTTTCCTCCCTTTGCAGTGCTCCTGGCTTCTCCTCCTTTCCCTCCTTCTGGCTACACTGTAGGGGGATCAGTTCTATCATCTGCACCTTTAACCTGTCCTCAGTCCCTTTTTCAGTATTAAATGTAAAACATCAGGGGTCTGTTTAGAACCCTGATACTTCACCAAAGCCCCCCCAAAAGGCCACTCATTGCTGCCCAGCTACTGCCTCTGTTGCTCTGTATTTGAGCTTTGGGATGCACACCCTAATGCAATAGGCAGCGCACACCTATGGATGGGCACTATTGCATCCACTGAAACCAATGACGGGGCACTTTTCCTCCCACTGACACCAATGATGGGGCACTATTCCCCCCACTGACACCAATTATGGAGCACTATTCCCCCCACTGATACCAATGATGGGGCACTATTCCTCCCACTGACACCAATGATGAAGCACTATTCCTCCCACTGATACCAATGATGGGGCACTATTCCTCCCAATGACACCAATAATGGGGCACGATCCTCCCACTGACACCAATGATGGAGCACTATTCCTCCCACTGACACCAATGATGGAGCACTATTCCTCCCACCGACACCAATGATGGAGCACTATTCCTCCCACTGAGACCAATGATGGGGCACTATTCCTCCCACTGACACCAATGATGGGGCACTATTCCTCCCACTGAGACCAATGATGGGGCACTATTCCTCCCACTGACACCAATGATGGAGCACTGTTCCTCCCACCGACACCAATGATGGGGCACTATTCCTGACACCGACACCAATGATGGGGCACTATTCCTCCCACTGAGACCAATGATGGGGCACTATTCCTCCTCCTACTGACTACAGGTACTATGCAACTAAACATCACACCCGAGGCATTGTTTACTCTCACTGAAGGCGGGCTTTGCATATTTTCTACTCCCAATGGCCACATTCTGCCCCCCCCCTTAAATTCTGAGGGACAGTAAACTGGACCTTTGGAAAGTTTGGAGACCCCTGGGCCGTTATATGGAGATAACCAGGACTTTGTCCTTCCCAAAATGGCCACCCCCAGCAGGACTTCTTTCACGCAGTAGTTTGACCTCTAACGCCTGCTATTCTGGGAATGCTAGGACTTTATCCTACCCAAAATGGCCGCCAGGCGGAGCCTAAGTGTTCATTAACATGAAAATGAATCAGATCAGATTGTGATATGTGGTGACGGGGCGGACTGAGGAATGGTGTATACATCATATTTATACAGAGCTGAATATTACTTCTCACAGTTCCGCAAGAGTTCAGCCTTCCAGCATGTTTGGCCCCGTATAGTCATTAAGAACCTAGTGCGGGCAAATCTCTTTGCAGAGTGGATTAGCAGCAGTTATTGCTACATGGCTCTCAGCCTGGTCCCTGGTTTTTTGTGCCCTTATTAAAGATGGCGGCCGCAGTACGAGAGAGCCTGCGGATCCCCACGTGGCGAGGCAACCTACACTGCTAGACGTCCGGCCCCGCCTCTCCCGCCGTCTGATTGGCTGCCCCGGGCACATGTTAGTGTGCGGTGCGGTGCTGCGGGCAGAACTGAGAGAATGGAGGTGCCGGTGCGGGATGGCTGGTTTCGGGAGACGTGCAGTCTGTGGCCCGGGCAGGCCATGTCCCTGCAGGTGGAAGAGGTGCTGCACCACAGCAAGAGCCCCTTCCAGGAGATCCTGGTGTTCCGGAGGTGAGGGGCCCAGCCTATGGGGGACCACACACACTGCTCGTCCCTATATACCTGTCTATGTATGACTGCTGTCACTGTGTGTGTGCAGAGGGTGGGGCCTGTCCTGTATGGGGGTGCATAATATATAATCACACACCTAGCAAAAGGTCACATCTGCACATACCGGGAACATGCACAGAATCGCACCACTCTTTAGCGGATACGTGGGAGGGGTGCTGTTAATTCTTAATGCCCCCCCCCCCCCCAAAATTGGCATCCACACATGCCAAACTGCAACGGTATAGCAGCACTATGTGGGTCGGTGTGGCACGGTCCTACAAAAAACGGTCCAGGGCCCCTTTTCCCCACATTTCACACAGGTAGGGCAAGCCATTGAAATGACTGTGACGTCCCTACACGCGACGCATGCTTAAATGTGAACCCAGGCTCAGACCATCACCTGGTATAAAAGAGAAACCCCCGATCTCCAAAGTGTGTGTGTATATAGAACAGAATAGTCCAGTCCCTGCAGCACCTGTCAGCCTTTGGTCACACCGAATGTGGCTTTGAAAGCATGCGACTTCACTTGAAGCTGCACAATTTCTAATCTGCAGGTCAGTGCGGCTTGAAAAGACATCTGTGCGACCTTATGCACGGATGTCTATGCAAGTTGCACTTGAACTTGCCAAAAAAAAAAAAAAAAGTAGTGCAAGAACTCCTTTCAAAATCGGTGTTACTCCGGTGGAGTCGGGAGGTCGCACCAATTTGTCTGCTTCCATTGTGGACAATGGGGTGTGACTTGTCATGCGATTTTTGGGTCCTGTCAAATTCACATGCAAGTCACACCGGTGTGACCTGGGGCTTAATGTATTCAGGATGAGCAACTCCTCTGTGGACGACTCTCCCCGCTGTCAGAACCTGAAAACAGCAGGGCTGCTCCCATATGGCCACATTTATTCAGTTTCCTGTGAATGAATGCCTACAAGTACTGTGCGCCATTGCAGCTGACAGCTTGTAGTTCTCAATGAGCTGTGAGGGTGCTAGTGAGTCCATTAATAGACCTTGTTTGATCTATTTTAACAAATTTTTCTGTAAATTCGAATTCCAATTCGAATAAATCTGAAATAAATAACTATTAAATTATAGGTATTGGAATTTCCTTTTAAATTGGGCTGTTAGTGAACGTAACGAATACGAATTTATCCAAAGCTACAAATTATCCGGAACGATGAATGCCGCATCTAAACGAATAGAACTTAAGGAAATAATAATTTTATTATTATATTAATATTTTTATGATTATTAATTCCTTACGTTCTATTCGTTTAGATGCAGCATTCATCATTCCGGATAATTTGTAACTTCAGATAAATTCGTATTCGTTACGTTCACTAACAGCCAAATTTGAAAGGCAATTCCGATACCTATAATTTAATCGTTGTTGTTTGTTCTTTCAAATTTTTTTTGGGGGATTTTCAAATTTACTAGTTGCGATCATAACGAATGACCCAAAAAACGGGGGGGTAACTAATTTAACTAACACGTTTTTTGGCAGTGCGCTTGTCTATCCATTAACTCCCTGCCCATATGTTGTACGGACCACTATCCTGAGTCTGCAGGAGCCTTACATTATACCCCTGAATTGTTCTATCGTGGGTGCAATGGTCTGCAGGCTACTTGGCGGGGAGAGAATAATGCACTTTTTTTTTTTTTTTAAATTGCTACAAAATATGTTTATTTTTTCAAAAGGTGAACTTGTCCTTCAAGCCATGGGTGTTCAACCTGTGGCTCTCCAGCTGCTGCAGAACTACAAGTCCCATGAGGCATTGCAAGCCACTGACAGTTACAAGCACAAGTCTCAAAGACAGAGGCATGGTAGGACTTGCAGTTCCACAACAGCTTTGAGGGCCACAGGTTGAGCACCTACGCTTTAGGCCATGGGCTCTCCAGCTGTTGCGCAGCTACAATTCCCATCATGCCTCTGCCTTTGACAGTCATGTTTGTAACTGTCAGCCTTGCAATGCCTCATGGGACTTGTAGTTCAGTAACAGCTGGAGGGCCACAGGTTGAGCACACCTGCTTTAAGCTCCTCTTTCAGAGTTGTTTCAAATAGGAATGTGCATGTTCCCATGTGAACACCAGCAATGCTTTTTCACAGCCTGTTCATTTGAATGGGTTGCAAAAGGCGCCAGGCCGAAAAAAAGTAGTGCTAGCGCTGCAGTTTGTGATCTGTGTTTGGGGTGCTGTAACAATACATTGCCACCTGCATACAGATCACAAGAGCAGCGCGCAGGTGGCATAAAGTCGCATCCCCGGCAGCAGAATACAGTGATTATTGCCAGCGGCTATAGCTGCCGGCAGTAATTGCATGTAAGAAATCTGACAGGCTGGTTGTACCCAAGTAGATCGACCAGCCTGCCAATAGATGCATCAAATCTCAGGTGGTCCCTGCTGAACCAACCAAGACTTGCTCCATCTATAGCTGGCTTTAGGTGCCATAGTATCCACTTGTGATCCTCCTGTTTACATTCCTTGTAATAGGAATAAAAGTGACACTTTTTTTTTTTTTTGTCATTTCTATTCCTATTACAAGGAATGTAAACATCCCTTGTAATAGGGGAAAAAAAAGCATGACAGGACCTCTTAAATATGAGATCTGGGGTCAAAAAGCCCTGCAATTAAAAAAAGAAAAAGAAAAAAGTGAAAAAAGAAAAAAGAAAAAAGAAACATTTTTAAACGCGTCCAGTCGGCTTGGGTGCAGAAGCGAATGCATATGTGAACAGCGCCTGTATATGAAAACGGTGTTCAAACCACACATGTGAGGTATCGTTGCGATCGGTAGAGCAATAATTCTAGCCCTAGACCCCCTCTGCAACTCAAAACATGCAACCTGTAGAATATTTTTTATTTTTTTATTTTAAACATCGCCTATGGAGATTTTTAAGGGTAAAAGTTTGTTGCCATTCCACAAGCAGGCACAATTTTGAAGCATGACATGTTGGGTATCAATTTACTCGGCATAACAATCTTTAACAAAAATTGGGCTGACTTACCGATTTATTTTTTCCAAAAAAAGGGTGCTTGTAAGACCGCTGCGCAAATATGGTGTAACACAAAGTATTGCATTGACCGCTATTTTATTCTCTAGGGATATATATGTTATGTTGTGTTGTGTTGTGTTGTGTTGTGTTGTGTTGTGTTGTGTTGTGTTGTGTTGTGTTGTGTTGTGTTGTGTTGTGTTTTATGTTTTATGTTATGTTATGTTTTATGTTATGTTATGTTTTATGTTATGTTATGTTATGTTATGTTTTATGTTATGTTATGTTATGTTATGTTTTATGTTATGTTATGTTTTATGTTATGTTATGTTTTATGTTATGTTATGTTTTATGTTATGTTTTATGTTATGTTATGTTTTATGTTATGTTATGTTTTATGTTATGTTATGTTTTATGTTATGTTATGTTTTATGTTATGTTATGTTTTATGTTATGTTATGTTTTATGTTATGTTATGTTTTATGTTATGTTATGTTTTATGTTATGTTATGTTTTATGTTATGTTATGTTTTATGTTATGTTATGTTTTATGTTATGTTATGTTTTATGTTATGTTATGTTTTATGTTATGTTATGTTTTATGTTATGTTATGTTTTATGTTATGTTTTATGTTATGTTTTATGTTATGTTTTATGTTATGTTTTATGTTATGTTATGTTTTATGTTATGTTATGTTTTATGTTATGTTATGTTTTATGTTATGTTTTATGTTATGTTATGTTATGTTATGTTTTATGTTATGTTATGTTATGTTATGTTTTATGTTATGTTATGTTTTATGTTATGTTATGTTTTATGTTATGTTATGTTTTATGTTATGTTATGTGTTATGTTATGTTATGTGTTATGTTATGTTATGTTATGTTTTATGTTATGTGTTATGTTATGTTATGTTTTATGTTATGTTATGTTTTATGTTTTTAAATGTTTGGGGGGTTCTAAGTAATTTTCTAGCAAATAAAACATTTTTTAACTTCTAAACCACAAATCTCAGAAAGAGGCTCGATCCTTGAGTGGTTAATTGATGTGATCGGTGTTTGCACCTGTCCCTCTCATAATGGGGGATCTGTTTTCATTCAAGTACTGGGCTCTGTCCTAAGCTGTGATCTTGCACATTGAATGATGGTGTATGGCGTGTGCACTGAGTGTATGTAATCTGACTCTCTGCAGTAAGACTTACGGGAACGTGCTGGTTCTGGACGGATTAATTCAATGCACAGAGAGAGATGAGTTTTCCTACCAAGAGATGATCGCAAACCTCCCACTCTGCAGTCACCCAAATCCACGCAAGGTACAGTACTGCTCTCCTGCTCTAGTGGCCCCTTTCGCTTCAATGGGGGCATTAATAAGTCTTCCTGTACCATTAGACCAACCGTGCAGGTAACTGGCAAAGCATAAGAAGCAGTTAGGACTTTCTGTGCCACCCATGCCAATTTCTATTTCCGTGTGACATAGGAACTGGTGCGGGTTCTGCACATAATGAAGGGACTGCATCAGTTTTCAATGTAGAAAACTGCCACAGATTCCTGACCTTGTGAACAGGATGTCTGCTAGTAAATTGGCAGGCAGCTCTCATGCCCCTCTCTGCCCATATAGTGAAAACCTCACATAGGCAGAGCCTGCTTAAAGGCAATCTGAGGCTTGGATCTGCTAGATCTATAGTGATGCATCTTCCTTCAATGAATCCGATATATAATGAAAGACTTGAGCAGTGGGTGGTGTTAGGATCATGGTGAGATTCAATTCAAAACCTACAGTGGTGGTGGGGGGGGGTGGGAGTACGCATGCTGCATGTGCCAAGCCCGCCAGGAAGTCGGCGCAGCGCTAATCGCAAGCAGTGAGACATTTCCTGATGTGCGGCTGCAGAGATCGGGAAATGTCTCACTGCCTGTGATTAGCGAAGCGCCGTGCCGACTTCCTGGCAGGCTCTGCACGTGGAGTGTGCGAACACGCCGGAGCTCATCCTTAGGGGGGAGTATTTGCACCCCCTGCTGATTTTGTACATCTTCCCACTGACAAAAACGATCCGTTTATAATTTTATTGTTAGGTTTTACAGTGAGACATTCTAACAACAAAAAAATGCAGAAAAAAACGCATTCCAAAAGTTTTTTATAAATTGATTTGCACTTTAATAAAATGAAATGTTTTTGATCCCCTAATCAGCAAGATTTCTGGCTCCTAGGTGTCTTCTATACAGGTAATGAGCTGAGATTGGGAGCACTCTCTCAAAGGGAGTGCTCCTAATCTGAGCTTCTTACCTGTATAAAAGACACCTGTCCATGGAAGCAATCAATCAGATTCCAATCTCTCCACCATGGCCAAGACCAAAGAGCTGTCCAAGGATGTCAGGGACAAGATTGTATACCTACACAAGACTGAAATGGGCTACAAGACCATCGCCAAGCAGCTTGGTGAGAGGGTGATAACAGTTGGTGCGATTATTCGCAAATGGAAGAAACCCAAAGTAACTGTCAATCTCCCTCAGTCCAGGGCTCTGTGCAAGATCTCAACTCATGGAGTTTCAATGATCTTGAGAACGGTGAGGAACCAGCCCGGAACTACACGGGGGAATCTTGTCAATGATCTCAAGGCAGCTGGGATCATGGTCCCCAAGAAAACAATCGGTAACACACTATGCTGTGAAAGATTAAAATCCTGCAGTACCCACAAGGTCCCCCTACTCAAGAAAGCACATGTACAGGTCTGTCTGAAGTTTGCTAATGATTGATCTGAATGATTATGAGAACTGGGTGAAAGTGTTGTGATCAGATGAGACCAAACTCGAGCTCTTTGGCATCAACTCAGCTCGCTGTGTTTGGAGGAGGAGTAATGCTCCCTATGATCCCAAGAAAACCATCCCAACTGTCAAAAATGGAGGTGGAAACATTATGCTTTGAGGGTCTTTTTCTGCTAAGGGGACAGGACAACTTCACCGCATCAAAGGGACGATGGACGTGACCATGATGCAGTCAAATCTTGACTGAGAACCTCCTTCCCTCAGCCAGGGCATTGAAAATGGGTCGTGGATGGGTATTCCAGCATGACAATGACCTAAAACACTCGGCCGAGGCAACAAAGGAGTGACTCAACTAGAAGCACATTAAGGTCCTGGAGTGGCCTAGCCAGTCTCCAGACCTTAATCCCATAGAAATATGTGGAGAAAGATGAAGATTTGAGTTTCCAAACTTCGGCCTCGAAAACCTTAATGATTTGGAGATGATCTGCAAAGAGGAGTGGGACAAAATCCCTCCTGAGATGTGTGCAAACCTGGTGGCCAACTACAAGAAACATCTCACCTCTGTGATTGCCAGCAAGGGTTTCTCCAGCAAGTACTAAGTCATGTTTTGCAAAGGGGTCAAATACTTATTTCACTTATTTAAAATGCAAATCAATTTTATAACTTTTTTTGAAATGCGTTTTTTTTTTTTTTTTTTTTTTGGAGATTTTGTTATAGGACCTCATATGATGGCCTCCCAGCAAAGTGTGGCTGTGCTGTAGTTGTCATTCGGCTATAGCGAGGTCACCAAGGGTAAGGTAAAAAGCACTCTATACATTTGTTAGCCCCCTTCACTTACACTTTTTTTTTTTTTCACAGATGGGAGGGGGTTTAAATGGGGGCTCAACCACCTGCTTTTACTGCCCAGCTCCTTTCCCGCAGCTTTCCTTGTGAACTAGTCCTTAAACTTTTTTCTATAGAGGTCTTTGTACTGATCCCTCCCAGTTGTCAGCTGTAGAATGTATGCGATGGTTAATCCATTATTTATGCATCTGCAGTTACCCTATTTCGACAAGCAAATGCGTTTACGTTTGTTTGGCTACAGCAGATATTATTTCTATGACCAGCTTTATATTAAATCTGCCCAGGTGGAGAGGGAGGAGATTTAATTGCATTTTCTCATCACTGATTGTCTGTACTGTGTGACAGGTCCTCATCATCGGAGGAGGGGACGGCGGAGTCCTGCGGGAGGTGGTGAAACATCCGTGCGTGGAAACGGTCGTACAGTGTGAGATTGACGAGGTAACATGGAATGTGTAGCATGAATAGCGGTTAGCGTTTTTAGAATGCTTAGTGGCCTTTAATGCTGGGAGGTGGAGCAGCTTCCTAATCGCTGTGATTGGCTCTCGCAGCAGTCAAATGATTGGGAGCCTGTTAACATCTGAGCCATTAAAGTGATCGCTAAGCTTCAAATATTTATTAAAACAATGAACATGATCTGTGTAATAGTTTTGCACAGAGCAGCCCCAATCCTCTTCTTTTTGGGTTCCTCCACTGGCACTCCCCCATGGAAAGCCCCACTTCTTTTTTTTTTTTTTTTTTTTTGAGCCACTCATGCGGGCTCTATCCTGAGCCACCCTGTCTGCATCTATTGACGCAGATAGAGCAGCTTGGCCCCGCCCTCTGCTCCATCACAGAATTTGATTGACAGCAGTGGGGAGAATTTCTTTACCCTAATGCAGAAAATGCATTAAAGGAGAAGTCCTGCCTGAGCTTGTTTGGCTGGGCTTCTCCTATGGATCACAGGAGTGCAATTAGTTTTGCACTCCTGTGACCCGTTTTCAGCAGAGAGCGGTCTGAGGTCCGCGCTCTGCTGACGTCACAGGAATCAGTGCAGGCACCGCGTCATCCCGACAATGGAAGTCCGGATCTGCCAGGTGCCTGGACTGACGCCCGTCTCAGCCTCTCGGCGAACCGCTATGAGCCTGAGCCGGCCACTCCCCGCCTCTCCACAGCTCAGCGCTCCAATGAGCGCAGGGGGAGGCGAGCAAAGAGCTGTGAGAACCAAGCCATTGGCTGTGTTCGATCGCTTGGTTCTCAGTGCAGAGGCGCCTCCACTGAGGTAAGTATGATGCTGCAAAAAAAAAAATCCCATACTTCTCTTTTTTGGTATTAAAGCTTTTTTATTTTATTTTTGTTCTGTGCAGTAGTTTTGCACAGAGCAGCTCCGATCCTCTTCTTTTTGGGTCCCCCACCTCGAGCAGTGCCCCCAGAGAAAGTCGCTTGCCCTGGAGGTACCGCTGCATGCTCACTCACGAGCCACTGCTCTATGCGTCCATAAGACACCGAGCAGCAGCTTCTCCCCCCCCCCCGCTCTCTCCTCATTGGCTGTGATTGACAACAGTGGGAATAGTATAGAAAGTGAAAGTGCTGCGCTAAACCCAAAACAAAAGCAGCTAGCACACAAACAAACCAAGTCCAATGAGAAATGTCAAAGAATGCAGCGCTAAAATATGGAACATGTGAAATAAAGCATATACAGTGAACACCTGTGCAGATGTGAAAAAAAAAATATATACTTCAAATAATAATAAAATGTCCTATCTGAAATATGGGACAGCAAAAGGAATATGTAAAAAAAGGAGACCATAGGAGTCAATGCTGTTACCAGTGAGAGAGAGACTGGTCACGGAGTATTCCCTGTGAAGTGGGAATAAGTCTAGTGAGAAAATCTGCTTTCAGAGACTTGCTACAAGTGAATACCTTGTGTAGTAGCAAAGCCCAGTTTGAAGCAGAACCTGCAGCAAGCTTGAGGACTGAACCACCACTCCTGGATCATCCCTTCCTGGAAACTGGGAGTTTGAGGGATAGTCGTCCCACTCCTGCTCGTGTCTACCATCATCCATTTGGGCTTGTGGCCTGCAAGACACCACCTGGTCTGGATACCACGGGAGATCCGGGAGATCCTCCCTTTGCCTTTTTGACGTACTGCCATACGGTATGTGAGTCCTACGGATCTGGTAAGGGTACCCTCTCGCTCCTTATCGAATATTTATACGTCTCTTGATGTTCATCAGCATCTTCCAATTTGAAGAGATATCCCTCTAACATTCTTCATATGAACTATATGAAATTTTTTTATTTTATATTTTTTTCACTTTGCTGTTTTATATTTACATAGGACACTCTTTGATGCCCAAAATTTTTTCATATTTGCATTTTCCCAACTTGTAGAGATAATACTCTTCATATGGACTCCTTTTTTACATATTGCTTTTTCTGTCCCATATTTCAGTTAGGACATTTTATTATTATTTGATGTATATATTTTTTTTTTCACATCTGCACAGGTGTTCACTGTATATGCTTTATTTCACATGTTCCATATATTAGCGCTGCATTCTTTTTTTTGTTATGACAACACTGGGAGCCAGTGGGCTGGCGCTGTTCTCAGCCAATGAGGAGGGAGAGTACCTGGACAGCAAAGGCTATTGTGAACCTTGCTAAATCGAGATAGGGCTCAGGTAAGAATTGGGGGGGAGATGGCTGCTGCACGCAGAAGGTTTGATTACCTTCATGCATAGAATGCACAAAGGTAAAAAAAAAAAAACCTTAAAGTGGTGTTCCACCCCAAAAAAAACTACATGAAAAATCCTAAAAAAAAAAAAAAAAAAATTACGAAAAAATGTATGTATGTATATATTGTATGTGTATAATAATTTCTTTTTTTTTTTTTTTGTACTCGCCTCTAAATGCCTGTTGCTAGGGGGTCCCTTGTAGTCTGCCTCTTCCAGTGCCTGGGCTGGTGACATCACTTCCCCCTCGGCACAGGAAGGGGTCTGCTCCATCCCTCCTGTCAATCATCTGGGACCTATTACAGGTCCCAGGTGACTGAGTGGCCAATCTCGGCACCACTCGCGCATGCGCAGTGGGTGCCAGACTGTGAAGCCACAGCCCCGGGCCCACAGTTGCAATGCCGGCGCCGCCGAACAGAGGGGGAGACGAGCGGGGCTTCGATTCCCCGCATCGCTGGGACAGGTAAGTGTCCAATTAAAAGTCAGCAGCTGCAGTATTTGTAGCTGCTGACTTAATTTTTTTTTTTTTTTTTTTTGATTGGCCCTCCTCTTCAAGCCTTTAGTTTTAGATCCACTTTAAATACCAACTCCGGGAAAAAAAGGTTTTCCTAAACAGTAAGTGCTGCATGGGTTAACTGTTGATTTACTTACTCAATCCTCCTAGCACAAGAGCAGTCCGGCGCTCCAGGGATCTGGAATAGTGGATTGTTTTGACGTCATCAAGCCCAGAGCACATTCCATAGACCAGGAACAGTCCGCCGCTGGACCATGAAGGAGCACTACTTTCCCGTGGAACGAAGGATCAGGTGGCTATAGAGCTTTCTCCTCACCCCTAGACAAAACGACCAGTTGACCTGTGCAGTGCAGGCACAGCCCCACCCTATGGGGAAACTTTCTTCTTCTTTTTTTCTTTTTTTTTTCTCTTCTTTGCTTGGAGTTGGGCTTTAAAGTCGTAGTAAACTTTGTAAAACCAAAAAATACATTTGACACTTGCCTTTAAAACAAAACCCTCCAGTGGCGCGTTGTCACCACTGCAGAGGCTTCCATCTTCACCCGGTCTTCCTTCCAAAGAGTCCCCGAGTTCCTGAATGACACAATGGGGGTTTATTTACGAAAGGCAAATGCACTTTGCACTACAAGTGCACTTGGAAGTGCATTCACCCTAAATCCTAAGGGGTAGATCTGAAATGAGGGGAAGCTCTGCTGATTTCATCATCCAATCATGTGCAAGCTAAAATGCTGTTTTTTTATTTTCCTTGCATGTCCCCCTCGGATCTACAGTGAGTTTACTTCCAAGTGCACTTGTAGTGCAAAGTGGATCTTCCTTTAGTAAATAACCCCTACAGTTACATAGTTGGGTTGAATAAAGTCACCAGTCCATGCAGTTCAACCTGAGTGAGTGTGGGTGCGTGTCTACAATATATCCCTGTACATTGTGTCTCATTAAGATGCAGTATGCCTTTCCTTCAGAGTGCATGGGCTGGTAACCTCGCCGGCTGCTGCCCGCTAGAATATCTCCTAAATGGTGCACCTTTTTAGAAGAGATTCATTTTGCCCACAGGAAAGCTTTATTATAAACTTGCCTGTAGATAAAACGGCATACGAGACTTTACTACCCCCTATGATTTAAAAAAAAAAAAACTAGAACCACTTGCACTCCAGAATATCCCCCCCCATCCCTCATGACCGGGCCATTTTTGTGATACAGTACTGCTTTACTTTAACTGACAATTGCGCGGTCGCGCGACGCTGTACCCAAGTAAAAATGTTTGTCGTCTCCCACCCCCCCTGCAACTAGAGCTTTCTTTTAGTGCTATTTTATCACCTCTGCAGTTTTTTATTTTTTGCGCTATAAACAAAAAAAGACAAGTTTGGAAAACAATATTTTTTTTTTTTTTTACTTTCAGTTTATAAAACACATCCAATTGTAAGAAATAACATTTCTTCATGAGGCCAATATGTATTCTGCTATATATTTTTGGTAAAAATCCCAATAAGCGTATATTGATTGGTTTGCGCAAAAGTTAGTGCCTACAAACTATGAGAGGTAGAGAGACTTTATTTTTGTCTAGTAACGGTGGCGATCAGCAACTTTTATAGCAGGACTGTGTGATATTGAAGCGGACACTTTTGACGCTTTTTTTTTTTTTGGAACAGTGATGCTAATACATTGATCAGTGCTAAATAAGCACTGACTGGCTGTTAATATCAGGGGTGATCAAAGGGCTAACTGTGCTTACTCACTGTGGGGGAGGTGATTTGACTAGGGGAAGGCAAAGACCTGTGTCCCTGCTTTGCAGGAACACAGAATCCATACCTTCCTTTCAGACAGCACTGCAGTCTGCCTTGTTTACATAGCCAGATTGCCATTCTGCCTGTGTACTCTATAATCGGTGGGTGCCGGTGGACATCGAGTTTGCGGCTCCCGCTGTGTGATTGGAGCGGTTCGCCAGCGGCGCAACCCAGACCCGAAGGTGTCAGATCATGTGCTAGGTATGTGATCTGGCACAGAGCGACCGCCGGCGACCCACTCCCACTGTAATATGTACGGTGGGTCTGCAAGTGGTTAAAAAACTTGTCATTGGAGTAACTTTTTTATTTTATTTTTTTGCGCAGGAAGTCATAAATGTCTCCAAGAAGTTCCTCCCAGGGATGGCGGTGGGGTACTCCAGTCCAAAGCTCAGGCTACATGTGGGTGATGGCTTCCAGTTCATGAAACAGAACCAAGATGCTTTTGATGTCATCATCACAGACTCCTCCGACCCTGTAGGTAAGACACTGAAAGTCCAACTGAAATCTTTTTTTTTTTTTTTTTCCAATATATACATGCAGGTGCATCAAATAAAAGCTGTGCAATGTCTTACTACATCCTGAGTAGAAAAGCCTGTCCCCTGCCAGCACGCTGCAAAGAAGCTCTTTGTAAAAAACGGTGCCGTCTTCATAGATCTGACACATCCCCTGCAGAGTTGGTGCTAGAGCTCTCCAATGAGTAGAGGGAATGGGCTTTGTTTTATAGATGTAGATTTAATGATGGGGGGGGGGGGGGGGGTCAGACCTGCAGAGAGACCACTGCTTTTTCCTCTCTGCTTTTATTTGGAGGTGTCGCATAGAGAAAACTTCGTTCATGTCTCTGCAGAGCAGTACATACAGTGACCGGCCACTTTTATTGGGTATCCCTGTTCCATTGCTTAGTAACACAAATTACTAATCGGCCAAGCGCATGGCAGCAACTCAATGCATTTAGGCATCTAGATGTGGTGTAGAAGACTTGCTGAAGTTCAAAACGATCATCGGAATGAGGAAGAAAGGGGATTTAAGTGACTTTGAACATGGCATGGTTGTTGGTGCCAGACGGGCTGGTCTTGTGCTGCTGTGCCATATAGAGTAATGTGGCAGAATGCAGACACGTTGCGTGCGGACGGTTTATTCATTATTTTTTTTTTTTTTTTCCCTCCAAGGGGTTATACCGGGGTGACGCTTGCAGCCGCAGGCATCACCCCAGTACCGTTCTTTAGAGAGGATGGTCAGCTTTATTGTAATGGCAACCAATGCGGCTCAGCAGCTGCTCGGCTGTTATTACAAGCAGCAGGAAGGTACGTCCCGTCCCCCGTTCCCCCTCCTCCCTCAGATGGCCGAAGACCCGAACAAAGCCTATGCTTCGTTCGGCTCTTGGATCTACTAACCCAGGAAGCAATGTCATGACAACACTTTCCGGATTACCAAAAAAAAAAAAAAAAAAAATAGAAAGTATTTGAAAACGCAGATCTTGATGTTTTTAAATATAATTTAAGTGCGGAGGAGGGGTTTGGGGGTCTTCGACCCCCGATCCCGCCATAAAGAGTACCTGTCACAAGGAATGTTTACATTCCTTGTGACAGCAATAACAGTGATTAAAAAAAAACAAAAAACTAAAAGGGCTGTGTAAAAATTTAAATTTTAAATGTACAGAATATTGGCAAAGTTTATCGGCCTAAGAGGTGGCCGAAATATCGGTATCGTATCGGCACTGAAAAAATGATATTGGGTGATCCCTATAATAAGCCCATTAATGCTGCACTTTGCTGGCGCCCCCTTGTGTTCCTTTTGTGCTTCTAAAGATTCGTTCCCGTCTCAGGTGGAGCTGCCTACTGAAGTACAACACCCTTTCTATGGGATTTTCATGAACTACCTATGCTACACAAGCATGTGTTCGCATTAATCTAGGAAAGTAGAGGATAACTACTGTTAGTGCATTAGCATTTGTTTGCTCCATATCATTTCTTTTATGCAGGAAAAAATTGTTCTGCTTTTGCCGCTGTATTTGAGATCAAGCACTAGAGCAGACACTCTATGAGGATCTGCCAGATCTATGGGAAGGGATGCCCTGTGTGTGTGTGCGCTCCACCCTCCCTTCCCGCATGTGCTAGATCTCAGCTGTAGTTGGCTGTTATTTACATCCTATGTATTCTAATGGGATTTACTCTAATGGGAGTGTAAACCGGTTTGGGAAGGACTGTTCTTGTACCTCCATTTCCTGCACTGACCGTTTTCATTATTGGCAGGTCCTGCCGAGAGTCTCTTCAAAGAGTCTTATTACCAACTGATGAAGACGGCACTGAGAGACGGCGGGATCCTCTGCTGTCAAGGTAACTGTCGCCACATTTTAGGGAGGGAGAAGAATCCTTTTTATCTTTAAAGAGGAGTTCCACCCGAGGTCCATTAAAAAAAAAAAAAATTTAAGTCAGCAGCTACAAATACTGCAGCTGCTGACCTTTAATTGGACACTTGCCTGTCCCAGGGTCCAGCGATGCGGGGGATCGAAGCCCCGCTCGTCTTCCCCTCCGTTCAGCGGTGCCGGCATTGCAACTGTGGCTTCACAGCCTGGCACCCACTGCGCATGCGCGAGCGGTGCCGCGCGCAGTGATTGGCTGCTCAGTCACATGGGACCTGTAAAGGGTCCCAGATGATTGACAGAAGGGAGCAGAGCTGAGCCCTTCCTGTGCCGAGGGGGAAGTGATGTCACCAGCCCAGGCACTGGAAGAGGCAGACTACGAGGGACCCCCTAGCAACAGGCATTTAGAGGTAAGTAAAAAAAAAAAAAATATCCAAATTTTTTTTTGTTTTTTTGGGTGGAGCTTCCATCGATGTATGTCATACGGGGGCAGCAGTGCAATCTTTAAAACTGCCTATGCAAGGGGCATCTGTAGAAAAAAATAAATAAATAAATAAAACTGCAACTCTGAAATTGAATAAAGCCCTTGGTCATTTCCATACCTTTTTTATGAAGCCTGATTGGAAAACTCCCATGACGTTGGTAAGTGAGGCCCAGTCATCAGTGCTCACCTCCACCATCAGAGGAATGCTGAACTCAGAACTACTGCATCAGGGGAGAGGGAGAGCATGTGAGGGGGTTCGAATCGGAGGAGGAC
>JBBGZY010001498.1:0-65000 GCA_037952925.1 Lithobates clamitans
CCTCCCACAGCATATCTCTGCACAGGCTATGTACAGCACAGTGATAATGTCACCGCTACTTTTCAAGCTAATTTATGGAGTTGCAAAAGCTATTCGCAAAGCGGATTTTATATCCTTTGTGGCTATTGTGTTTGTTCTATTAGTCCAGCTTGGATCAATATAAGTATACATATGTACTTGGTCACCTACCTTGTCCACCTACCTCGTCCAATCTGAGAATGCTTTGCATTCATTGAGAAAAATGCAAGGCGTTCTGTAAATGGCACCTATGTTGAGCATGTGTCCACCTGTGTTCATTATGCAGTAGGGCAGCCGCGTGGGATCCAGAAGGGGGATCACCGTAGTAGCAGATGCTCATACACACGTTCTTTATTTCCTCAGAAATTGGCCAGATACAGAATTTGTATACTGAAATTGGTCCAGCTTGTAAAAAAAAAAATCCATATCTATACCTCCCCAATTTTTACAATTTTTTTTTGTTGGATGGACATGCAGAAGGATCCCCCACTTCCACATCACACTATTTTGTCTTAAAGGATAAGTTCACCTTCACAAGAAAAATATAGCATTTATTCATTTTTTTTTTTTTGTTGGGGAACTCACAAGATCGTGGGTGTAATGCTGTCTGTCCATACCTCTGAATACAGGCAATCATGAAGCACAATAAACTACCTAGAGCGCTCAACGGTGCCCTGGTAGTTAATTGAGAGCTACAAGCTGACAACCACAAAGACTGTTGGTACTTGTAGTCCATTGATTCACAGGGATATGTAAATCAATGATGCAGCTCTGTGGGCGGAGCCCTGCAAGGTCGCACTCCTCTTTGAATTGTGAACACAGGTGCGGGGAGAAGATTCCCCCCCCCCTCCCCCGGCTTGCTGTTACAAGGGAGAGAGGGGTCTAATGCTTCACATGTTGCACCCTAAATATGGATGTAACATGTTAACAAATGTGAGTGAAGAGGACAACTGAGCCCAATTGTGTATTCACTGTGACAGACTCCAGAGTATCAGACTTTCAAGGACAATAGTTGACTAGGGGGCCCAAAAATGTTTATTTTACAGTGGCCCTTTAGTAAATAAGTCTGACACTGAATCCATCATACTGTTAATGATGCATTTTCATTCTTTGTTTCAGCAATTTTTGGCATAAACTTCTGTCTGAGGGGATTCACTAAAACTGGTGCAAAATGAATCAAGAGCAACTATGTGTAAAGTTTCTAGCTTCAGCTTATGAAGTCCACATTAAAAAAAAAAAAAAATAGATGCATATATTTGCAGATTATTTTGCAGGCCAGCCAGTGAAGCTTTGCAACCATTATCAGCGGATGGCGGTACAATGGCAGGCTCACGCGGACTCTTCCTCTAGCTATATGCCTGTACTGAGGTGCAGACTTTCCATTGGAGAGTTGAAGGAAGTGTCAGTACTCGTGCTCCATTGAAAACTACAAATCTGTCTGCCATGGTGACTGACGGGACCTGTAGTTTATTCATTCACAGATCTTTGTAAATGAATGACAGGGCTGTGTGGGCGGAGTCCTGCTCAGCCTTGCAAATTGCAAAAGTGGCAGCAGCTGCAGGGGAGAAGAAACTTTGCACACTGTCACTGCGGGGTGTTGTGGGAGAGTCCCATTTGTATACAAATGTAACAGTGCAAAAGTGGGGTTAGCCTTTACGTTCTGAAAATGAAAACTAGAAGCGGATTGGTTGCCATGTACAACTGTTCCAGATTCTGTCTAGATCCCCCCCCCCCAGATGTGTGTTTTCTAGAGAGACCGTTTATTCCCACAAATCCTGACTTTTATTTTGATAGCTTAGCTTCCTGAAATGGATGTGAGGTTGGGATGATTCAGGAGGTGGTGCTCCTCCGGGGTATCTCATTACCGCCTTGCGTGTCAGTCAACTCCCACAGGATGGGCTTTGTATGTAATTATTCATGTGTTTTTAAACCTCAGATTGGAAAATTAGTAGGGCAATTTTCTCTCCTTTCATTGGACTTCCATGTGCTGAGTAATATGTTTTAATGGTGTTTTTTAGCTATATTATCCAGCTTTGTGTTATTAAGAATGGAGGACGTGTTTCCTGTGTGGGGGTCATCAATGTTGATCTCACTGCTCCCCCCCCCCCCTCATTTTCTGATATCCAACATTTCAGCAGGATATAAGGGGTGCTTGAAATTACCTCCTGGTCCAAGAAAGCTAAATTAAGATGGGATGGATAGCTTCAGTCAGTTCATCCCAGTCCTTCCAGTGTCCTCATCAGCACATATACAGTACATAGGGTAATAAAGCCCAACTCTAGGCAACAGACGTCTGTGCCCTTACTCTGCCCCCTCTGTTCTCTGCATTGGGCCATGGAGTTAGTGGTAACAAATAGCAAACCTTGGAAAACAATTGAAATTATGGTGCCTGCCTGAAGGTGAGCTTTAACTCAAGGTGGTTGTAAACCCTTCTATATATCCAGTGAAGTTAAGCATGTCCTCCTACACAAGTTGTACCTGTTTATCTGCAGTCTTCTCTTCTCTACAGCCCTGGCCAAAAGTTTTGAGAAAGACACAAATCATAGATTTTCACAAAGTCCGCTGCTTCATTGTTAGATCTTTTTGTCAGATGTTACTATGATATACTGAAGTATAATTATAAGCATAAGTGTCCAAAGGCTTTTTCTTAACAATTACAAGTTTATGGAAAGAGTCAATATTTGCAGAATTGACCCTTCTTTTTCAAGACCTCTGCAATTTGCCCTGGCATGCTGTCAATCCACTTCTGGGCCACATCCTGACTGATGGAAGCCCATTCTTGCATAATCAATGCTTGGAGTTTGTCAGAATTTGTGTTTTTTTTTTTTTTTTTACCACCTGCCACTTGAGGATTGACCACAAGCTCTCAATGGGATTACGGTCTGGGGAGTTTCCTGGCCATGGACCCAACAGTTCAATATTTTGTTCCTCAAGCCACTTCGTTATCACTTTTGCCTTATGGCAAGGTGCTCCATCATGCTGGAGAAGGCATTGTTCATTGACAAACTGTTCTTAGACAAAACTGTGAGCGAGCCCACTCCCTTGGCTGAGAAGCAACCCCACACATGAATTGTCTTGGATGCTTTACTGTTGGCACTTGACTGATGGTAGCGCTCACGGGTGGCACCCCCATCCCGCAGATGAATCAACTGTAGTAGACCATCCTAGTGCTTGCTGGACTTTTTTGGGCGCCCTGAAGACTTCTTCACAAATGCAGTGGAAATATTTTTTTATGGGATGAAGTTCCTGTTCATGGCAAAAAGGGACATTACGATTCGTCTGATCACTCTTAATAACATTCTGGAGTATATGCAAATTGCCATCTTAAAAACTGAGGCAGCACACTTTGTGGAAATTTAGTATTTTTGTCATTCTCAAAACTTTTGGCCGCGGCTGTACATCTATTCAAAGTCCAGAATTAAAATACGATCTCTTGGCTCTGAAAAGCAGGGGCGGGGAGCTAAATTTACACTCTGAAGAGCTCAGTAAGGAGAGCTCTGAGCCCCGATTGGAGGGAAGGGACACAACCCACTTCACAGAGGAACAGAGCTGAGGCTGTCAATTGGATGCAGGTCACTCCCCTGTCACCATTTTCCTCTTGGTGTCAGATAAACTTGTTTGAAGTGGCTCATGCTGATAGTAGAGGAACAAAGGCAGTAATGGCACCCTGGATTGGGATAAGTACACACTAAAGAATGATGTTTTGTTCATCTTTCATCTCTGAGGTTTACAATTACTTTAAAGGCAAATTTTTGAAAGACTGAGGCCTATCAGCATTTGGATTGCCTTCTAAAGTGTGTGGCAGCTTAAGATGGAGCAGCTAGAAAAACTGAACCTTGTCTGACACCCTTACATAGGGGAAAACTCAATGGAATAGGAAAGAGGTAGATGATTGTGTTTTCTTCTGTGTAGTTTCTGTCCAGTCGGCATGTACTTGGAGATGCTATAGATGGGTTTCTATACAATATATTCTCAGAGCTCCAGACCTAGAGTAATACATAGGATTCCCTAAATGCATATTCTATTCCAGAAAAATGCCCTTGTGGTTTTGTTTTTGTTATATATTTTTTTTTTTTATTTTAGTTATGAACTTTTTTTTTTATTTTTTGGCCTTTTCTCTGTCATGTTGCTCTTATATAGCTTTCACAATACCCATTTTGTATTTCTCTTGAGTTCTTCCAAACTGTTTTATCGATGGCAGACTTGATTGACCCCTTGGTCCTATTCTGACATCACCCTTCTGTGTTTCTATGTTTGGAGAATTCTATTTGTGTGGCTGTTGTGCCAACAAACTGGCATAGTGCTTTGGTGACATGAGAATTATGCAGAGCAGGATAGACTAGAGTTTCATATATGCTACTTTTTTTTTTTTTTTCAGGCCATTGACTCATTCCATTGACGCACGAATGTCAGGTGGCTGGAATATTTGAAAGGAGGTCGGCGATGGTGGTCCCCATAGTTTTTATTTTTTCAGAGCAGGTGTAGTTTAATGAACCCTAATGCTTTAAAATTAAATGTAAATGTGGATAAGCAGGCTAATCTGAAATTAGGGTAGATCCAATGGCAGCCTTTTGTTTCCTCCCTTAAAGAGGTTTGTGACACGACTGATGTCTTTCCCAGACTTACTTCTGGGTTCGCGGGCTCTGGCGCTGTGTGTGACTGGAGCCACAATGCCGTCACTCCTGTGCATGGGCCCTTAAACGCCACGAGCGGGCTGTTCCTTCAGTGCGCATGCGCTGATGATGCCGGTGGCAGCGTATATAGCAAATATCTCCTAAACGGTGCAAGTATTATAGGCTTACCTGTAGGTACAATTAAAGAGGAAGACTTTACTTCCTCTTTAAGTCTTCTTTCCGACAGGTGGCAATGCATACGCCCTCTGAAAAGAGATCCTTGGTGGGTCACTTTTCAAAATGTAGTTAAGCGGTGGTTGCCAGGCATTCAGGAGGTGATCTTGCCATCCTCGGGTTTCTAGCATTAATATATAGAAAAATATATCATATTTACTTGTTTTAAACTTCCTTTTTTGTATATATACATTTCTTCAGTTACTTCCTGATTTCTTGCCTAGGCAAATTTATGTCATACAGTGCCTTGGAAAAGTATTCATACCCCTTGACATTTTCCACATTTTGTCATGTTACAACCAAAAACGTAAGGGTCCTTTCACACGGGACGGATCCGTGATGATCCGCCCCGTGAACTGCGCTTGCTCAGCGGGGATCGCTCCGTGGATCCTGCTGAGCAGGCAGATGACAGCAGCGATGGACCTGTCAGAGGGCCACTCTCCCCTATGGGGGATCGGATGATGATGGACCGTAGAGTCCGTCACCCGATCTGAAAACGAATGGAAAAGTAGGTTTTTCCTCCGTTACACTTTTTCGGATCAGAGCGGGTCGGATGTGAGCGGACATATCACCGCTGACATCTGACGCTCCATAGAGGTCTATGGAGGGTCCGTTCAGGTCCGCCCAAAAAACTGACAGGCGGACCTGAACGGATCGTTCATGTGAAAGAGGCCTAAATGTATTTTACTGGGATTTTATGTGCTAGACCAACACAAAGTGGCACATAATTGTGAAGTGGAAGGAAACTGAAATGTTTTTTGCATATTTATTTGTGTTTAAAAAAAAAAAAAAAAAAAAAAAAATCTGAAAAGTGTGGCGTGCATTTGTATTCAGCCCCCTTCACTCTGATACCCCTAACTAAAATCTAGTGGAACCAATTGCCAACAGAAGTCACCTAATTAGTAAATGGAGTCCACCTGTGTGTAATTTCAGCTCAGTATAAATACAGCTGTTCTGTGAAGCCCTCAGAGGTTTGTTAGAGAACCATAGTGAACAAACAGCATCATGAAGGCCAAGGAACACACCAGACAGGTCAGGGATGAAGTTGTGGAGAAGTTTAAAGCAGGAGCACTGTTCAATCCATCATCTAAAAATGGAAAGAATATGGCACAACTGCAAACCTACCGAGACATGGCCGTCCATCTAAACTGACAGGCCGGGCAAGGAGAGCATTAATCAGAGAAGCTGCCAAGAGGCCCATGGTAACTCTGGGGGAGCTGCAGAGATCTACAGCTCAGGTGGGAGAATCTGTCCACAGGACAACTATTAGTCGTGCTCTCCACAAATCTGGCCTCTATGGAAGAGTGGCAAGGAAAGAAAAACATTGTTGAAAGAAATCCCATTTGCGAGAAGCCATGTGGGGGACACAGCAAACGTGGAAGAAGGTGCTCTGGTCACATGAGACCTAAATTGAACTTTTTGGCCTAAAAGCAAAACGCTATATGTGGTGGAAAACTAACACTGCACATCATCCTGAACACACCATCCCCACCGTGAAACATGGTGGTGGCAGCATCATGTTGTGGGGATGCTTTTCTTCAGCAGGGACAGGGAAGCTGGTCAGAGTTGATATGAAGATGGATGGAGCCAAATACAGTTAGCGTTTGCAAAAAACATGAGACTGGGGCGGAGATTCACTTTCCAATACTGAATACAAATGCACACCACACTTTTCAGATATTTATTTGTAAATGTTGAAAACCGTTTATCATTTTCCTTCCACTTCACAATTGGACAAGCACAAAGTGGCACATATCACATAAAATCCCTATAAAATACATTTACATTTTTGGTTGTAACATGACAAAACATGGAAAATTTCAAGCAGTATGAATACTTTTTCAAGGCACTGTACATCCCAGGAGTCTTCAGGAGAGGGGGAGGGGTTTTCTCAGCTAAGCACAATCTCCTGCATGCCTGACCTAAAGACAGATGGATTGCAGGGAGTAACTGCTACATGAATCATCTGCCCTTGCTCAAGATGGCCACTGCCAGAAATGCTCGGGGGGGGGGGGGAGGGTGCTTTTCAAAGTGATTTCTCATCAAATTAAAGCTTGGAGACATGGATAGATGAGGGAGTGTGCTTTGAATATTAATAATGAGTTGACCACTTCAGCCCCGGAAGGTCCCCCCACCCCTTCATGATCAGGCCATTTCTTGCGATACAGCACTGCGTTATTTTAACTGACGATTGCGCAATGCTGTACCCAAATAGAACTGATGTCCTTTTTTCCCCACAAATAGAGCTTTCTTTTGGTGGTATTTAATCAGTGACACTAATACAGTGATCAGTGCTAAACAATATGTACTTTCACTGTACTAATGAGTAATGACACTATTAGGGAAGGGGTTAACATCAGGGGCGATCACAAAGTTTAAATATGCTTTGTAACTGGGGGATGCTTTGACTGGAGGAATATCAAGATCCGCGTTCCTCCTTGGCAGGAACACAATCTCCATTTTCCCCTCTCACAGAATGGCGGTCTGACTTGTTTACATAGGCAGACAACCGTTCTGCCTCTCCTGGGAGCGATCGGTGTGTCCTGACAGACCCAGTGCATGCGCCCCAGACCCAGTGCATGAAATCGGGTACGTGATTTCATGCAGGAGGGCTGCCCTGCCACAGTATAACTGTGTGGGGAAGTCCATAACAGGTTAAATAGTGTTTCCAAAACGTCTTTCAGGACAGCACCCGAGAGATCATGGCTCCTCCTCCCACAGGAAACACCTCATCAATTAAGTCTTTAAATTGGAATCCTCCACGTTGCCTCATCAGTTTTTTGTGTTTCCTCCAGCTGGAGGAACACCTCTGGTGGGAGCCATGATCTCTCAGGTTTATCCTGGGAGACACAGGTTCTCACCTGTTAGGTCTTTTTAGGCCAGGAGAGTGAGCCTCCCACTTGCCTCTTACATGGACGGTCCCGTGGGCTCCCTCTCCCTCTTCCGTGCTCGGGGAGAGCCTGTACGCCGGGGGTGCTGCCTCAATTTTTGGCCTGACGGGCGGCCGCCCTCTGTTCCTTTTTGGGAGCGAGCGGTGGCGGCCGCCATGTTGCTGGTGGCAGAAGAGCGCTTCAGCCACGTACAGGCAGCACTTCCGGGTCGGCGCGAGCGTCATTTCCGGCGCAAAGCGCAGTGGGAGAGGGCAGGGTCACCTGGCGCCTTATTTCCGGTTCCAGGTCAGCGCGGCGGCGTTTTCGAATCTGGAACCGGTCGTTCACCACGCACCGCAGACAGCTATGGATAGCGATGCAGCGGATAAGGGGGCAAGCCAAGGCGCCAGCAAGGCTAAGGTAAGGGACTGTGTCCTCTATTACCCTGGGCCGTTTTCTCCTGTGGGGGGGTTACTCACCCTTTCCCCCCTTCCCCCACCACCACCCCCCCCCCCCCTCCCCTCTCAGAAGGTATGTTGCAGTGGCTAGATTTAGTATATCTGCCCTACAACAGGGGATTAGGTGGTGGTGGCTTGCATGGGCACATGGAAAATGAGATGTTCCTTCCTTAGTGCACCTGGGTGTATTGTTTATGCTGTATTACAGCCTTTTAAGCGTGGTTCCATGCCTCTTTTCTGTTTGTCCAGGCCAAAGGTTCTGCCCAACCAGTCAAGAAAAGGTGCCCTGTCTGCAAAGAAAAATTAAGCGATGCTTGGACCAAAACGCTTTGTGCAGAGTGCATTACAACTTTGGTCAGAGAGGAGACTCCATCCGTTTGTGGCGACTTAGTATCAACAATAAAGGATGAGCTCCGGGCCACCTTTCAGGCTTTTAGGTCAAACCTAAGAGAGGAGCCAGGTCCCTCTAGGGACCCTCTGGTTCCGCAGCCATCTTCAGAACCCCAGAGTGGTTCTCAAACAATTTTTGGGGGTCCGATATCCCAGGACGCTTCTCAAGGGTCCGTTTCCCTCGCTCCAGATGATACAGATTCTGAGGAGGAGGAAAATGAATCAGATACCACTTCTAAATACAAATTGTCACTAGAAGAGGTGGGAGGACTCCTGAAGGTAATCCATGCCACTTTGGGGATAGAAGAGGAAAAGAAGGAACTCTCACTGCATGACCGCATGTATGCTGGTTTAGAAGATTCAAAAGGCCGTTCTTTTCCAGTCCATTCAGTTATCACTGATATGATTAAAAAAGAGTGGCTGGAACCTGAGAAAAAGCCTTTCTTTTCCCGGGCTCACAAGAAAAGATTTCCATTTGAAGAAAATCCAGATTCTGTATGGAATAAGGTTCCAAAATTGGACTCTGCCTTTTCTCAGGTCTCTAAGTCTACGGACCTAGCCTTTGAGGATATGGGCACTCTGAAGGAGCCCATGGACAAAAGGATGGACCTGCTTCTTAAAAGAACCTGGCAATCAGTAATGCACAATCTGAAACCAGCAATGGCAACAACCTGTGTTGCAAGGAACTTGGATCACTGGGTTAACCAGTTGAAAGCCCATGTCATAGCAGATTCCTCAAAACAGGAGATTCTAGACTCTTTTTCAACCCTGTCGGCAGCAATATCATATATTGCGGATGCGTCTGCGGAGTCTATCCGCATGTCAGCAAGGTCAGCAGCTTTAACAAATTCTGCCAGAAGGGCCTTATGGCTGAAGACGTGGCCAGGGGATGCTGCATCTAAAAATAGATTATGTGGTATTCCGTTCGCAGGTGATCTGCTATTTGGTTCAGAGCTAGAGTCCATTCTTGACCGCACGGCAGACAAGAAAAAGTCGTTTCCGGTTAGGAAAAAACAGGTGCAAACCCGTAAGCGTTTCTTTCGGCCCCAAAAAGGTCAGCAGGAAGCAAAAACGCAGGGCAAGAGGAAGGCATGGTCTTCTCAGAAGCCCAAAGGTAGGGGTGGAGTGCTCTTCAATCCTCCTGCGGCCACCACAAAACCACAATGACTCTGTCAAGGTGGGGGGGAGACTTCAGGAGTTTCTTCCTCAGTGGAGAGCCATTTCCTCGAATCAATTCGTTGTAAAGATGCTCTCCCAAGGGTATGTGATAGAATTTACGGAAGAACCTCCAAGGAGATTCCTAGTGACAAACGTCCCAAGGGACACAGTCAAGGCTCTCGCCATGAAGTCCCTAATTCAGGAACTGAAAAATCAGAGAGTCATTGTTCCGGTCCCAGCAGGGGAGTTCTTCCAGGGGTTCTACTCACATGTCTTTCTGGTTCAGAAACCTTCAGGAAAGTTCCGTCTTATCCTGAATCTCAAAATGCTAAACAAATCAGTGGAATACAGAAGGTTTCGGATGGATTCAATATTTTCAGTAAGAAACCTCCTGTATCAAGGGTGCTATATGGCATCAATAGATTTACAAGATGCCTACCTCCACATTCCTATTGCCACCAGGTCACAGAAATATCTGAGGTTAGCACTGAAAGAAGGGAAGAAGGTGGTACATCTGCAATTCAGGGCACTCCCGTTTGGTCTGTCATCATCCCCAAGGGTCTTCACAAAAATAATGGCCGAAGCTCTGGCGCCTCTGCGTCTAGAGGGAATCTCAGTTATTCCTTATCTGGACGACCTGCTGTTTTTTGCCAAGACCAGAGAAGGTCTTCAAGAAAACTTGCTCAGAGCCCGGGTTCATCTAGAATCCATGGGGTGGATTTTAAACCTTCAAAAATCAAATCTGATTCCCTCACAGGAAGTGTTATTCCTGGGTTTCCGTATCAACTCTTTAGAACAAAAAATTTTTCTTCCAGAGGAAAAACAGAAAAAGTTGATACAAGTGGTGTCATTGCTACAGTCCAATCAAGTTCTGTCCATCAGGAAGGTTATGTCAGCATTGGGAACCCTGACCTCTTCCATTCCGGCCATCCAGTGGGCAAAGCTCCATTTCAGACCTCTGCAAAGTTTTTTGTTAAAAACCTGGAATCACCAGCAGGATTCACTAGATTCATTAGTGAAGATCCCTACTTCAGTAAAAAGAAGTCTGTGGTGGTGGAAGAACCAGACAAGGTACTCAGAGGGGCTGTTATGGTCCTTCCCAACTCAGGTGAGGTTGACAACAGATGCCAGTTCCTGGGGTTGGGGGGCTCATATGAGCGGCCGGTGGGCCCAGGGCTCGTGGGACACAAAAGATGCCCTAAGGTCCTCAAATTGGAGGGAACTAAAAGCTATAGAAATGGCCTTACTGACCTTTGCGAAAGAAGTCCAGGGGCAACATACTCAGATCCTGTCAGACAACGCCACGGCAGTGGCTTACATAAACAGACAAGGGGGAACCAGAAGCAAAGTTCTGCAGAGCTTGGCAAAAGGCATTCTGAGTTGGGCAGAGCTCCATACTCTATCCTTATCCGCGGTCCATTTAAAAGGGACCTTAAACAGAGTAGCGGACTTCCTAAGCAGGAACCAGATTTTAGAGGCAGAGTGGCAATTGAATCCAGAAGTCTTCCAGCTAATAGTGCAGAAATGGGGGCGTCCAAGAGTGGATCTCTTCGCCACCCAGGAAAACTCGCAGATGTCTCGCTTCTTCTCCCTGAACAGGAACGAGGCATCACTGGGAGTGGATGCTCTGGCACAAGATTGGAAGTTTCACCTCTGTTACGCATTCCCTCCGTTTCAGCTTATCCCTCGGGTCATAGCAAAAATCAGGAAGGAGGAGACAATAGTGATCCTCATCACTCCTTTCTGGCCAAAAAGGCCTTGGTTTTCATCCCTTCTTCAGATGCAACAAGAACCTTACTGGCACCTTCCGTTAAGAAAAGACCTTCTGTTACAAGGTCCTCTGTTTCACCAGGAAGTAGCAAAACTAAAGCTCACGGCCTGGCTTCTGAGGAGCAGCTCTTGAAGAGGAAAGGTTTCTCGGATAGGTTGGTAGCTACCCTCCTATCCAGTAGAAAGAAGGTTACAAGAGCAATCTATTCCAAGGTCTGGAAAGTCTTCAACTCCTGGTGCACAGCATCTGACAGATCTACAAAACAAATTTCGTCTGTGCTTGAGTTTCTCCAAGAAGGGGCGGACAAGGGCTTAGCGGTCAGCACCCTCAAAGTTCAAGTTGCTGCGCTGGGGGTATTCCTGGAAAAATCTATTTCATCAGAACCTCTAGTAATAAGATTCTTCAAAGCTCTTACCCGGTCTAGACCAGTGGTAATCAAAAGCTGTCCAGCATGGAACTTATCGGTTGTTCTACAGGCCCTGACCAAGGAACCTTTTGAACCCATTAATTTAGCCTCCCTGAAATTGATTACTTTAAAAACCGTATTTTTAGTGGCGGTTACAACAGCCCGAAGAGTCAGTGAGCTGCAAGCCTTATCAATCAGGGAGCCTTTCTTTTCCATTTTTTCAGACCGAATTGTTCTGAAGACGGATCCTAATTTTTTGCCGAAGGTCGCTTCGATCCAGAATCGAACTCAGGAAATAATACTTCCTACCTTTTGTTCTAATCCATCGGGTAAGAAGGAAGAAGAATTCCATACCCTGGATGTTAAAAGAGCAGTCTTGAGTTACTTAGAAAACACTAAAGACTTTAGATGTTCAGATGCTCTGTTTGTTTTATTTTCCGGTAATAAAAAAGGAAGACAAGCTTCTAGAGGAACCATTGCCAGATGGTTGAGAATGGCTATCTCAGAAGCCTATTCCCTTACAGGTCTGGAGAGTCCATTAAATGTCCGGGCTCATTCTACAAGAGCTTCCGCGGTGAGTTGGGCAGAAAAAGCTGGCGCCACCCCCGAACAAATCTGTAAGGCAGCTACTTGGACAAGTCTGACAACCTTTGCCCGTCATTATAGGTTAGACCTCATGACGGCTGGGGACCAGGCTTTTGGAAGGAAAGTCTTACAGGCTGTTGTCCCACCCTAAATGGAGTAAGTCTCGATTATCCTCTCGGGTGCTGTCCTGAAAGACGTTTTGGAAAATTGCAAGTTAGACTTACCGGTAACTTGTTTTCCAATAGGCTTTCAGGACAGCAGTAACCCGCCCTTTATTTATGCTAATGCTGTAATACTATGATATAACTGTCGCTTATGTGTTGCAGCTGGGGCTGGAGTTCTCTACAAACAACTGATGAGGCAACGTGGAGGATTCCAATTTAAAGACTTAATTGATGAGGTGTTTCCTGTGGGAGGAGGAGCCATGATCTCTCGGGTGCTGTCCTGAAAGCCTATTGGAAAACAAGTTACCGGTAAGTCTAACTTGCAATTTTTTGCTTTGTGGTGCTCAGATACAGGGAAGATCCGCTTTAAATCCTAAGGGGGATTTTGTAGTAAGAAAAAAACACCACAACCACGAGCTGAGTGTTTGGCTCAGGGTAGCAGTGTGCTCCAATTGAACTCAATGGGCGAGTTTGACAGGCAGTGCGCTAAAGAGCCCTTCGGTACACATAGGGGGTTATTTACTAAAACTGAAGAGTGCAAAATCTAGTGCAACTCTACATAGTAACCAATCAGCTTCCAGGTTTTATTACCAAAGTTTAATTGAACAAGCTGAAGTTAGATGCTGATTGGCTATAATGTAAAGCTGCACCAGATTCTGCACCAGCTTTAGTAAATCTACCCCCAAGTGTAAAATCCCATTTCAGTTAATAAGACATATTATTTATTTTTATTTTTTTTAGTTGGTGATCTGTTAAAATGAAATCTGGTGACTTCACTGGTTCTTTGTATTAATTAGTTACCCACACTTGTAATGACTTGACTTGTCTTTCTTGGCTCTATTGGAATGGAAATTATAATGTCATTGGTATAACCTGTATGGTTGGCTCGGTAACAAAGGAAAGTAATCTAGAGGGTTAATGATTGTTAAATGGATGGATGGAGTGGTTTTTAAAGCATGGACATGCAGGCCAATGTACCAATACATAGGCCAATCATGTATGGACAAAGGGCTCTGAGCGTGGCAGGTGGTGAGACATCTGCCTGTCCTCTTTTATATTGGGAAAAAGCTGTGACCCACCATCATCAACCTGAGTCAGCTAAAAAGTAAATGCAATGCATGACTGGCACCAGATTGTACAGAGGTTATCCAATGTGCGTGCAATAATGAGACTCGAGCAGTCGGAAGCCCTCATTGCCTCCAGTTGCCCAACAGTTTGATTATTGCAACTTGTAAGCGCTAATGAGCAGGTCCCTCTGATTCCTCCTTGTATTGTAACTGTACTGTCATGTTGTAAAGTGCTGCGCAAACTGTTGGCGCTATATAAATCCTGTATAATTAGTAGTTGAGTTGGATGTTTTGCTTTTAGGTACCTGGTCATGTGCTCAAGCTAGGAACCAAATATGTAATTGGGGGGCGCCCAACATTTTGAACCTTTTCTATTGCTGTCAAAGGACATGTTCCCTGGTTGTTGCAGGTTTCCAGAGTGAATCTAGGCTAGGCTTTTTTTATTTTATTTTTTTTGTCGTTTTCCCTAGTTTGCCCACCCCTGTACTAACGACAGACACAAATTTGTATATGCCAGGGCTAGAGAAATCTCAGGAGCCCAGTGTTGGCAGCCATATTGCAGGCTAAAAAAAAATCTTTATCAACAGCTCAAACAATCTCCTGTCAGATGCTTTATTCTTCCCTTGTGACTTTCCTGAGTCTACTGGAAGCAAGGTAATCGCTTTCTAGTGATTTTCTAAGTAAGCCTCATGTAAATAGAAGTTAAGCTTGGAAATTGGTAGTCTCGATCAGAGGTGGATTAATCCCAATAGATGGTAATTCAGTGTACTGGTACAGTGTGGCAAAAAAAAGCTAGATCCTAACATTTTGAAACTTTATTTGTCAAGCTTTAACGAGCAGGGCCCTCTGATTCCTCTTGTACCAAATTGTATTGTAACTGCAATGTCTGCCTTCATTTTGTAAAGGGCTGCACAAACTGTTGGCGCTATAATAATCCTGTATAATAATAATTTAAGGGTAGATTTAGGCTGGGTTCACACTATTGCGAATTCAAAATAGCTGAGATTGTGACTGGCTCTCTATGGACCCGGTTCACACATATCCGCAGTGACTCCGGTGGTAATTGTACAGGAGTCTTGTGTGTCTTTTGGTCCGTTTTAAGTCCAAATTCAGCCCAAAGTTTGGGCTGAAATCAGACCTGAAACGGTGAATGGAGACCCACCGGACCGCCGCTGTGTTCTCCAGTGTGAACCCAGCCTTATAAAAGCATGCATCTTGCTTTGCCTATGAAGCCGGATCTGCGTCAGGATCACACTCCAGAGGCTATTGACAGGAGGTGAAGCGATGTGACGCCTCCTCGCCACCGGTTTTAACCCAATTTATGCTCACAAGCACGCCACAACTGCATGCGGTTGAGGGGCGTTTGTGGTGCTTCCCCATTTGACATGTTTGTTGGGTCAACTCTGCTGTGGCCATAAAGCCAGAGCAGAGTTGCAGGGGGGGGAGCAGTCGGTTAGCGGGCGGCAAAAACGCATCTCAACCACGCATTTTTGCTGCCCTCCAACCACTAGTGTAAGTGAGGCCTAAAGCTGAACTCCTGGGAAGGAAAAGCTTTATTCTTGCAGTGGACCCCAGCTGCAAGGGTTAGGTGTTAATTTTGCCCAGTGGATGATGCATAAGGTGATAGTATTACCTCTTATTCCTCGGGCTTCCTCTTCTTCATGCGACCGGTCCCTTGAAGCTTCTTCTCTTTGCTCTTTATCAGTTGCAGCTCTCTCACATCATCCTGTACAATACAAGACCAGCAGTCCTGCATTGTATTGTAGGATTCAGAGGGCCCATCCACATTCTGGAGTGTTGGGCAGCGGAGGAGAGTGTAAGTTGCCATGGTAGTAAGGAATAAGGAAAGTATATCACCCTATTGGTCATACCCTTGGCAAAAGGAGCAGTTAATCCTTGCAGTAAGGGGGGAGGGGTATCCACTGCATGGGTAAACATTTTACATTTCTGTAGTTAAGCTTTGGAAACATTTATTATTTTGTATACAGTTATTGGAAGCCTATACTTACTGGTTAAGTCTGTTAGCTCCTAGACAAATTTATATAGGATCCTGGTTTAGTATATTATTCTTTGCTGTCTGTGTTCCATTGGTAAGATTTACCTTTTCTTCCTGTCCCTAAGACACAACAGGACATAAGTCAAAATTTCTACAAAGCGGATTGGCCAGTTTTCCTAACAGGTGTCGCCATATCTACTTATCATCTCATCTTATTCTGGTGACAATTGTACAATTTTTAGATTTCTTCTTTATTTCTGCCTTGGTGATAATGGTCACTAGGACAAATGGCAAAGACGCAGACAACATTTTAAAAAATAGACAGAGGTTCTAGTCTTCCCCACTCAAAACTAACACAAAAGTGTCTATACATACAGCAGATTAAAGTAGATCTAAACCCGATCACCTAACACAGGGTTTCGATATTAACTCTTTAACCCCTTGGAGCTGGCGCCTTCCGACCCTTTAAAGCGTTTAACCCCAAAAAAAAAAAAAAAATACAGATCCTATTCTGTTAAAGCATGTTATACAGCACAGTGCTTGTGCTGTGTCATTTGGACCCCCGTATCACCAGAAATACTGGTCTGATCCTGCCTAGCTATGCCTTCCAGTCTGCAAACAGACCACGATAATCATGGCTGCTGAGCCTCTGATATTGTGGTCTATTTGCGTGGTCCTGTCAGCCGCAGCCTGCTCTTCTGTGTCTGTCTCCTGTGTCCTTCTCCCTCCTCATCCCCCTCCACCCCCCTCCCCGCTCGTACAATGTGCCTGCCCCTCCCTCTGCTCCTGCTGCTCTACGTGCTCTCGTATCTTCTAATAAATCATCCCATCCTCTCTGCACCATTATCAGAAGTTTTCCTGTGCCTGTGTTCTGTAAAAATACTGCATGATTCTACCTGTATGAGCTCCATTGTAGGCGGCTCGGGGCTCTGTCTCCTCTCTCCATCTCCTCCCCGGCTGACATCAGCGGGAGGGCTCGGCCCCGCCCACTTTGAGACAGAACAGGGGAGAGAAATTGGCTGAGCGCCTGGAGTGGAGCTAATACTGGTAGAATCGTGCAGGTTTTTTACAGAACACAGGCACAGGGGGACTTCTGATAATGGTGCAGAGGGGATGGGATGATGCAATAGAAGTGGGTGAACAACCACTTTAAAGCCGGGGTCCACCTAAACCGCCAAAAAAAATAAATATTAAAAGCCAGCAGCTACAAATACTGCAGCTGCTGACTTTTAATAAATGGCCACTTACCTGTCCCAGGGTCCAGCGATGTCGGCAGGCGACGCCGAGAACCCGCTCGGTTCTCGGCAGCTGCCGCTGCCATCCTAGGTGAGGGAATCAGGAAGTGAAGCATTGCGGCTTTACTTCCCGGTTCCCTACTGTGCATGCGCGAGTCGCGCTGCGCATCGTAACTGGTCCCTGCTATCTCCTGGGAGCTGTGCGTTTCCCACGAGACAGCGCGGAGGGACAGGAAGAGGCATAGACTCATATGGGAGTCTATGCCGGAAGTGGGTGCAAATACCTGTCTTAGACAGGTATCTGCACCCCCCTCCCCCCTGAAAGGTGCCAAATGTGACACCGGAGGGGGGGAGGGTACCGAAAAGCGGAAGTTCCATTTTTGTGTGGAATTCCGGAATTTAAGTCAGTGGTTCTCAACTCCTGTCCTCAGGACCCACTAACAAGCCAGATTTTAAGTATTACCTTGGGGAGGTGGAGGCTAGAATACTGCAATCACTGAGCAGCAAGTGATATCACCTGTGATGTATCTCAGTTATCTTGCAAACCTGACCTGTTAGTGGGTCCTGAGGACAGGAGTTGAGAACCACTGCTTTAAGGGATTTAGAGTGCTAGGAGACTGGGCGGGGCTTATGGTCATGTGACAGCCGTGATTGGCAAGCGGCGGTTGGGAGCTTTCCATTAGCTATTGGCAACCGTGTCGGGAGCGCGCAGGGCGCACACACTGCACAGGTCTAATTGCACTAATGCATGCAAATATGTGGCCGCTCGGCCCCAAGGTCCATCCGCCGAGAGGCCGCATATTTGCATCCGCTCTGCGCCAAGAGAATAAAGCTAAAGTCCAGGCAAACGGCTAAAGGCGTAAATAAAATGCATATATGGGAGCGGTTTTACCTGTCAAAGGATTTGTATTTCTGTCCATCCAGTGCTGAGATTTACATAGCTCTGCCTCACAGATACAGACCTATTTGGAAGGTCAGGAGACCTGAATATTCTTGGCTACAATCTAATACTTCTTACAAGTGTTTTCCCTTCCCCCAGCCTGTGATTGGACAACAGAAGAAAAGGCAGCAGGTTGATGACCACCTCTCACTCTGCTCTCTCCTCTTATCAGCATGTCCCTTGTTAGCACATGAGCAGAGCAGTTCGGCTGGCTGCTTGTGCTGGGTCTCTCTCTTTAGTCTAACCCCTGATGTACAAAGACTGCAGAAGGCTGATACTAGGTCAGATTCATCTACTTACACTTAAAGTGATATTAAACCCTCTGTTTTTTTTTTTTTTAAAGCACTTTCAGCAGCTGATTTACTTGTAGATTATGAAGCTTTATGTTTTAATCCCTACCTGTGTTCCTGCCTAATGTGGTTCTAAAGCTCTTTTTATACCGTAGCCTCCCTGACGGTATTTCCGAGTGTGGCTCGGGGTTAAATTTCAGTCCCGTTGACGGTAACCCTGAACCACACTCGGGATTACATTGCAGGATCCTGGTGCGGCGTTACTTACCTTGTCCCCGGGATCCTGCGATGTCCCCCGCTGTGTCTCCTCCGAAGCCTCTCTGTGCCAGGCTCCGTTACCTGTGAGCGTCGCGATGCACGGGGGCGGAGCCTGGTGGCAAATTCAAAAAAATGTACAAACCATAACACATACAGTACTGTAATCTTACAGATTACAGTACTGTATGAAATAATTTCACATCCCTTTTGTCCCCAATGCTTTGTCCAATGCCCTGCATGCAGATATATATTATATATACTGTTCTTTCTGCCTGGAAACTGGAGATCGTCCATAGCAACCAAAAAGTGTCCCTTTATGTCAAAAGTGGTTTTAGACCAGCTAGAAAACAGCCATAGTAAATTAGAACACTTGCAGAATCGAGCGATAGTGAATTGTGGGGAAATTTATTTTATGATTATTATTATTAGATTATTATTTTTTAAAATTATTTATATTTATTATATTATAATTTATGTTTTTGTGTTTCAAACTTCACCATACCCGGGATATCTACTAGACCAGTGGTTCTCAACCTCTCTAGTGCCGTGACCCCTTGATAAAATTTCCCAAGTTGTAGGGACCCCTGACAGTAAAATTATTTTCGTAGTGTGGGTTGTCAGCACCCAAGGCAAGACAAGTAATTTGCGCCCCCAACCCACAGATATTTAGTGCTCCCCGAGTCCCTTCCACTCGTACAGTATTAAAATCCCTTATGGTACATTTTAGGATGTACCACTCTTTCTTTGTTCTCCTTTCTTTCCCTTTTATCTCTCTATCCTAATTTCTTGTTTTTTTTTCCCCATCCCTCTCTCTAGCCATCTTCTTTGTTCTTTTATTCTTTCTCTCCTTTTTTTCTTTGTTCCTCCCTCTCTTTCCTCTCCCTTCTATGTATTCTATATTTTTATTCCTTCTCTTACTCCTTGGTGGGGGGAACGGGATGAGTGGCAGTGCTGGCGGGGAGATGGGATGAGTGGCAATGCTGGGGAAGTTCTGATCAGCCAACTTAGGTGCTCTTGTTTAAGGTTATCTGCTGATCTGAGAACTGTAGTGGGGACTTTTAATGGCAACTATAATCACAGGTAGTGTTACTCACTGTGTCTCCGACTTTGTGGTGCCTGGTAGCAGTGACACATATACCGAAATCAAGAGATAGGGTCTCCTCCAACCCCTCCCATTTCGCATTCCTCAGCAGTCAGCTGACCTCTAGTTTCTGACCCCCAGCCATGCCGTAAACTGAAAGGGCGGCTGCGAAGAGGCTGAGTGGGCGGCCGCGGGCTCCAGGAACAGCCCAGCTGGGTGGCTGCAAAAAGGCTGGGAGAGCGGTGCGGGCTTCAGGAACAACCCAGGATTCGGTGACCCCTGGCAAATCATCATTCGACCCCCAGGTTGAGAACCACTGTACTAGACTCTCGTTTGGACAGATTTAAGTGTGTTATTGTTAAGAATTACAGGCCTACAATATAAAACGCCAAATTTCCATGCAAAATAATTGTACCGCTTTCAGCACCTAAAATCCGAAATAATCATACCGCCAGGGAGGTTAATACATGCCACTTGCTGTGGCCCAACATCCTCCTAAATATTTGTTTTAATCCAGCGCTGTGCCTGCCTGCAGTTCTTCTTCCCTCTTGCTCTTCTCACTGGATGTTCGTGCAGCAGCGGGAGCCAATATCGATCAAATCTTGTGAGCAGAGGGCGGGGCCGAGCCACGCTGTGTGTGTCTGTAGATGCACACAGCCCAGCTTGGGAGCGAGCTTGCATGTCTGCCCCCATAGCAAGCCGCTTGCTATGGGAGCAGACACAGAAGAGAAAGAGCAGACAGCATTGGCAAAGAAACCCCAAAAAAGGAGGTTCAGGGTTGCTCTGTGGATAACCATTACACAGAGCAGATGAATATAGCATGTATTTTAATAAAAAAAAAAGCTGCATTTAGAAATGTTTTAAGCTGGTGCCAAGACTGCTACCCTTGCATGCAGAAACTAATGTCAAGTCTCCCTACACTATGTGCATCAATAGAAACACACAGCCCTGTAGCCTAAGATGGCAGGGCACTCCTCTCTCCTTCTCCCCTCCTTCTACAAGTTAATAGACTTGAGACTGCACTGTCCATTGGTAACTGTGAAGGTTGAAGTTGAGCATGAGCCAATGGCACTGAAAGTTGTAAACTGCAATTGTTGTGCGATTTTTAACAAATTATATACTGGGGAATATTTATTATATTCTGATCAATGTGTCAAGCTAAAAAGCTGAGGGTTTAGACATTTAATGACCTATTAATTACAGAGCGGTATTAAAATGTCTGATATTTGCCCGGAGTTCAGCTTTAAGATCAATGTGAAAAAAATAAACAGGATATTGTTTAGAATGCCCCTCTTTTTAGTCTTTGAGTTGCCAACAAAGACCCACAGCATGTATTTAATGATTCTTCTTCCTGTTTTATTTCCTTCCTGTGCTTTCTTTCCATGGTTGGCATACATTAACAATTGCTACTTCTGTGTGTGTTGGCCTGTCTGTCTTCCCCTATCAGTGTTCATATATCTGTGGGATGATCCTTGTCCTGTGTGGAGGATATTATCTGGAGTAGTAGTATGTTGCATAGTAACAGGAAGATCCTTTTAGTATGTTTGTAATGTGGTGTAGTCATGGAAAAATCCAGTGTTTGTGTAGGTACAATATGTTACCCATGTGAGGTGGTCCTAATATCTGCAAAGTTTGCTTTGCATGGTTATATTGTATTTAGTCATGGAATATTTTTAAAATGATAAAAGTACGTGGGTTAGTTTATTACAGGAAAGCTGTGCATGTATGTCATTCATTGGTAAACCTAGCAGGAATATAGTCCTATCATTACTGGCTTCCTTCTTAAAGGATGTTCACCTAGCTGTTATGCTGGCCTGGTGGCTAATATACTTTTTAAATCTGTCTTTCTTCACCTTTTTGCCCCAGAGGAACTCCTGAATCAATTTTTTAGGTCTTGGGGTATCCCTGATGAAACCAATTCACTGGTTTCATCAGTCCTGTCATGTCCTGTCACGTTGGCGGTCGGGGGGAAGAATGTCCCGTCACGTTGGCGGTCGGGGGGAAGAATGTCCCGTCACGTTGGCGGTCGGGGGGAAGAATGTCCCGTCACGTTGGCGGTCGGGGGGAAGAATGTCCCGTCACGTTGGCGGTCGGGGGGAAGAATGTCCCGTCACGTTGGCGGTCGGGGGGAAGAATGTCCCGTCACGTTGGCGGTCGGGGGGAAGAATGTCCCGTCACGTTGGCGGTCGGGGGGAAGAATGTCCCGTCACGTTGGCGGTTGGGGGGGAAGAATGTCCCGTCACGTTGGCGGTCGGGGGGAAGATTGCTCTTCTTACAGTGGTGGTCAGCATGTCACCCTTACAGATAGCTAAAAAAGACCTTGGGTGTCTTGGCACTGGGCCTGCCAAGTGGGGTTGGTCCCAAAACTATGCAGACACAATCAACAGGGAAGTCCATGAACCACAGACCAAGGAACCCCATAACAACCTCTGGAGGAACCCTGGTGTTCTAAATCAAGACCTGAAACACTTCCTTTCAACCATACTATATAAATGACAATGGCCATATGTTTATGTCTGTGTAACAAATCCAATCTCATTTTGCTCTATATTATTATTATTATTATTATTATTATTATTATTATTCAGGATTTATATAGCGCCAACAGTTTGCGCAGCGCTTTACAATATCGGGGAAGACAGTACAAATACAATTCAATACAGGAGGAATCGGAGGGCCCTGTTCGTTGGAGCTTACAATCTAGAATGGCATATTGGTTAGCAATAATCGCATGTAATATCCAACAGGCTGGTTGTACCCAAGTTGATCGATCAGTCACAAGTTGGATTCTTCTCACTTATGAACATTTTCTAATTTAATTCATATATAAACTTGTTGGAGTTTTGTACATCATTTCTATTGGTATTATTTTTGAGACTCTTATGGTTCAATGTATATTTTCAAGTGCTGCACTTTTTGTTTTGTTTTTATTGATCCCTCAATCAACTTGGGTAAATTTAGCCTGCCCATTCATGGTTCAAGTCCTGGCAGGTTCAGCAGTCTATGGCTGGCTTTACTTGCCTTTTCTACAATGATCCCCCCCATCCCTTAGCGTAATCTTCTCCTGTGTGCTAGTAGTCTTTGGTCTTCTTCATTGGCTGGAGCAGGATAGTGTCATTCCTACACTTGCCCAGAAGCCAGTCATTCAGAGATAAGGTCAGCAGTGTAAGCTGAGCTACGCATGTGCAGCTCAGTTTACATGCCGGAGAACATTGAGAGCAGGTAGGTGGATTTTATTGCAGAAGAGACATGCAATAAAGGGCATGCCTGATTAGAGTGAGTTGCACTTTCTCGGCTATGCACACCCTCCTCCTTGCATGCCTGAGCTAAGGTCAGATTCCAAAAATTAAATGCTCCATGAATCATCTGCCCTTATTCAGTATGTACACTCCTAGAAACTTTTTCTCTACAAAATAAAGCATGGGTGAGTTTGCTTTGTATATTAAAAATTATTAAATGGCATTTTTAGTTTGTGGTGCTCAGATACTAATGAGTTCCACTTTAAGAGTTATGTCATTAATGTCAAAGATGCACCTTGTATATGTTTCCTTTAATAAAAGTAAATTTAAGTAAAGGTAGAAGCCCCTTTGGAAGACATTTCATGAACAATTCCCTCACAGGTACAAAATACCTTTTAAACAAGCCTTCCAGCACTTTTGGGGTACAAACACTTATAAGAAAGATAGGGCTTCTTTATATGCTGTCCTTTTGGTAGGTTATATAGAGTGGTTAGGGCATCTTATGGATAATTATATCCCCTATTGTCTTTTTTAGTCCTTTTTTGAGGCTTCATTTTGTAGATTTGCCTGTAGTAACCAGTCCGATCTTCTATGCCTCCCATAATATATTCTTTGACCACAATGACCTTCTGTATGTTTGTAGGTTAACAAGTAACTTATAATTTGGGCTAGATCCAGTCAAACTGTTATGCTAAGGATTACCTTTTTCGTGGATGATTGAGGCATATCTACAATATATTAGTTTCAGCATAATTACGAGAAGCGAGAAGGAGAGAACAAACATGGCGTTTCTATGAAGTGATAAAGGCCAAATCAGTTTAGTCTGTGATAAAGACTACAATATTACAGGAACAAACACACCTAGATGAATGTGATGTCATAAAGAGTGTACCATAAAATATAATATGATCAAATAGGATAACCTGTGTTTAAAATGTTCTTATTCAGAAATAATCCGTATCTAGCCGTAAACTGGTGAGGTATTTTCAAACTCGTGGTTGAATAGCTGGAGAGCCATGGCTTGACTATATAACTGTACTTGAATAGTTCAGTGTTTTAGCATCTGATGAATTTGTTTTCAATGTGTGTACCCATCACTTAAAGAGGATTTTCGCACTCCAACCCACCCAATCCCCCCCCCCCTACTGAGTTCTGCTAAGTTTAAATACTCAACCACCCAGCAGATCCAGCGCTCTCTAACTGGGATCCTCTTCTCTTCTGGCAGAGCTAAGTCCCATACCGCCATGTTTTCCTGTAATGTCATCGATAGGCTGCTGCCTGTTCCGGGTTCAGCTGGCATGCCTCCCAATGATGCACTGACAGTCCCGCCCCCTCCTACTTTCCCCAATGAAAGGCTACGCCTCCTGGGATATGTTATGTGCATATCCCAGGAGGCAAAGGGAGGAGAGTGCACGTCATTGGCCTAGGTAAATGGCAAGCAAGGGGGGTGGGACTGACATTTTATTATAAAAACAACAACAAAAAAACAGCCCTATTCCTGCAGAGGAACGGAGGAGGGATTGTGTATTGGAAGGCGGAGTTCTCCTTTAAAGTGGTTCTAAAGGCTGGACATTTTTAATACATTCCCTAAAAAAAATATCCCTGTATTTGTATTGCCCACCCTTACCTTCCCCGTATACTTACCTATCGAGTCCTTTTTCAAACCAGCACTATGCCCCTCTGTCTCTGCTCACAAAAGCAGTGGAGTGAGCTATGCTGTGTATATCAATAGACGTGCATGCTGTTGCCCAGGAGTGGGCCCACAGGTGTGCCACCATAGGAAGCGGCTGCTTATGGTGGCACACTAAGAAGAGGAGAACCTAGAATGCTGACAGGAGACCTGAGAAAAGCACAGAGCAGGTAAGTATGATGTATTTATTATTAAAAAAAAATATATATAAATATATATTACACACACACACTTTAAAGTGCTTGTAAAGGCAGAAGGTATTTGTTATAATAATGCATTAAGATAAAAATCCTTCTGTGTGCAGCAGCCTCCCCTAACAATTACCTGAGGTCCCTCTCTGTCCAGTGAAGTGTCTCAGCCGTCTGAGATTCTCCTTCCTGATTGGCCGAGATTCGGCAGCAACGCCATTGGCTTCTGCTGCTGTCAATCAAGGTCAGATATACAAAAGAGAATACTGCGCATGTGTAAAAAAATAAATCTTGCAAAGAAAATATCAATCAAAAGCATTCCAGTGTGTATAGTCCAGCAGCACCACTAAAGTGAGATATAATCACAATAACGGCATATAAAAAAAAAATAGCCAATTGGGGGAGAGAGGGGGTGGGGCTGGGTCGGGGCTCCGTGTCTGAATAGACACAGCTGTGAGCCCGGGTTCCCCCATAGTAAGTTGCTTGCTGTGGGGGCACTGAACAGGAGGGAGGGGCCAGGATCACATAGGGGGGGGGGACCCGAGAAGAGGAGGATCTGGGCTGTTCTGTGCAAATCCACTGCAAAAGGAGGCAAGTATAACATGTTTATTTATTTTTTAGGGGGAAAACACGAGACTTTACAATCACTGTAATATTGGGAATTGAATTGAGCTCAGGGGCGTTTGGACACAAGTTTAAATCCGCTTTGCTGTCCTGACAGGAAGCTGTCAAAGCCACTGTATATATGTGGTTGCAGGGTGGGGAATGCCCCCCATGTCTATGATTGGCTATCGGCTTTGATAGGTTCCTGGAAGAATAGCTAAGGCAGGTGGAGACTTGTGTTCAAACATGCCGGAGTTGATCCATAATTGGTAAGACGGGTGTATTCTCCATTTTGGTGATGGGAACAGTCCTTGCATGTACCACCATGTGTGTTACGATGTTTTCTTATTTTGTATTGGTTGCTTCGTATATTGCAGTGAATAGGGGCAGAACTATGTGTCACCTAGTCTCAACACATGAAATGGCTCTTGACATTTTAAATACGATGAGAACAATAGCTGCTACCTCCGCTAAGAACTGTCAAGTAGGAAGAGTACATGAAGACTGATGTGTAAAGGCACACTTCATAGATGCCTGCCAGTGCAGTCAAAGCACAGGTCGTAGTACCAGATGTTTTCATACGAGTTTACAATTGAGGAAGATGGTATCTGGCCTATCGGCAGTGCTTAAAGTGGCACTAAAAGGGCTCCTTCTCCTCCAAAAATAATCCATACACATCTTAATGGCCCTGTAATCTATTTTTCATTAAAGCGGAACTACACTGCATCTGAGCACCACAAACCAAAAATGCTATTTCATCCATTTTTAATATTTAAAGCAAACTCTCCCATCCATCCATGTCTCCATGCTTAATTTTTCTAAGGACCCCCCCCCCCCAAGCATTTCTGGCCGTGGCGTAGGGGCAAATGACTCATAGAGCATTTACCTCCTGGACAGCTTGGATGGTATACAAAGTCATAACACTTGAAAGACTTTCTGACCCTTTTAAACATAGAAGGAACCAATTCTGACACAGAGGTTGATTTACTAAAGGCACATAGACTGTACACTTTGCAAAGCGCAGTTGCACTCTGCAAGAGCAGTTGCTCCAGAGCTTGGTAAATGAGCAGAAGCTCTGCTGACTTCCTTTATCCAATCATATGCAAGCAAAAAATGCCTTTTTTTTTTTTTTTTTTTTCCCCTTGCGTGTGATTGGGTATTCTTTACAAAGTGAAGCTTTACCTCATTTACTAAGCTCTGGAGCAGCTGCACTTGCAGAATACAACTGGACTTTGCAAAGTACGCAGTCTGTTTGCCTTTAGTAAATCAACCCCATGCAATATCTTTTGCTTTTAGTTATATTCATTGAATTTTTTGTAGATCACATACAGGGGGCCTTTAAAAGCTAAGATGCCTATATTGTACTATAACCACTTGAGCCCCGGACCATTATGCTGCCTAAGGACCAGAGGTCTTTTTCCAATTTGGCACTGCGTCGCTTTAACTGCTAATTGCGCGGTCATGCAATGCTGTACCCAAACGAAATTTGCGTCCTTTTCTTCCCACAAATAGAGCTTTCTTTTGATGGTATTTGATCACCTCTGCGGTTTTTATTTTTTGCGCTATAAACGGAAAAAGACCGAAAATTTTGAAAAAAAATGATATTTTCTACTTTTTGTTATAAAAAAAATCCAATAAACTAAATTTTAGTCATACATTTAGGCCAAAATGTATTCGGCCACATGTCTTTGGTAAAAAAAATGTCAATAAGTGTATATTTATTGGTTTGCGCAAAAGTTATAGCGTCTACAAACTAGGGTACATTTTCTGGAATTTACACAGCTTTTAGTTTATGACTGCCTATGTCATTTCTTGAGGTGCTAAAATGGCAGGGCAGTACAAAACCCCCCCAAATGACCCCATTTTGGAAAGTAGACACCCCAAGGAAATTGCTGAGAGGCATGTTGAACCCATTGAATATTTATTTTTTTTGTCCCAAGTGATTGAAAAATGACAAAAAAAAAAAAAAAAAAAAATATTTACAAAAAGTCGTCACTAAATGATATATTGCTCACACAGGCCATGGGCCTATGTGGAATTGCACCCCAAAATACATTTAGCTGCTTCTCCTGAGTACGGGGATACCACATGTGTGGGACTTTTTGGGAGCCTAGCCGCGTACGGGGCCCCGAAAACCAAGCACCGCCTTCAGGATTTCTAAGGGTGTAAATTTTTGCTTTCACTCTTCACTGCCTATCACAGTTTCGGAGGCCATGGAATGCCCAGGTGGCACAAAACCCCCCAAAATGACCCCATTTTGGAAAGTAGACACCCCAAGCTATTTGCTGAGAGGCATATTGAGTCCATGGAATATTTTATATTTTGACACAAGTTGCGGGAAAGTGACACTTTTTATTTTTTTTTTTTTTTTTTTTCATAAAGTTGTCACTAAATGATATATTGCTCACACAGGCCATGGGCATATGTGGAATTGCACCCCAAAATACATTTAGCTGCTTCTCCTGAGTATGGGGATACCACATGTGTGGGACTTTTTGGGAGCCTAGCTGCGTACGGGACCCCGAAAACCAATCACTGCCTTCAGGATTTCTAAGGGTGAAAATTTTTGATTTCACTCTTTACTGCCTATCACAGTTTCGGAGGCCATGGAATGCCCAGGTGGCACAAAACCCCCCCAAATGACCCCATTTTGGAAAGTAGACACCCCAAGCTATTTGCTGAGAGGCATGGTGAGTATTTTGCAGCTCTCATTTGTTTTTGAAAATGAAGAAAGACAAGAAAAAAAATTTTTTTTTTTCTTTTTTCAATTTTCAAAACTTTGTGACAAAAAGTGAGGTCTGCAAAATACTCACTATACCTCTCAGCAAATAGCTTGGGGTGTCTACTTTCCAAAATGGGGTCATTTGGGGGGGTTTTGTGCCACCTGGGCATTCCATGGCCTCCGAAACTGTGATAGGCAGTGAAGAGTGAAATCAAAAATTCACGCCCTTAGAAAGCCTGAAGGCGGTGCTTGGTTTTCGGGGTCCCGTACGCGGCTAGGCTCCCAAAAAGTCTCACACATGTGGTATCCCCGTACTCAGGAGAAGCAGCAGAATGTATTTTGGGGTGTAATTTCACATATTTCCATGGCATGTTTGAGCAATATATCATTTAGTGACAACTTTGTGCAAAAAAAAAAAAAAATTTGTCTCTTTCCCGCAACTTGTGTCGCAATATAAAATATTCCATGGACTCGACATGCCTCTCAGCAAATAGCTTGGGGTGTCTACTTTCCAAAATGGGGTCATTTGGGGGGGTTTTGAACTGTCCTGGCATTTTATGCACAACATTTAGAAGCTTATGTCACACATCACCCACTCTTCTAACCACTTGAAGACAAAGCCCTTTCTGACACTTATTGTTTACATGAAAAAGTTTTTTTTTTTTTGCAAAAAAATTACTTTGAACCCCCAAACATTATATATTTTTTTAAAGCAAATGCCCTACAGATTAAAATGGTGGGTGTTTCATTTTTTTTTTTCACACAGTAATTGCGCAGCGATTTTTCAAACGCATTTTTTGGGGAAAAAACACACTTTTTTTAATTTTAATGCACTAAAACACGCTATATTGCCCAAATGTTTGATGAAATAAAAAAGATGATCTTAGGCCGAGTACATGGATACCAAACATGACATGCTTTAAAATTGCGCACAAACGTGCAGTGGCAACAAAATAAATACATGTTTAAAAGCCTTCAAAAGCCTTTACAGGTTACCACTTTAGATTTACAGAGGAGGTCTACTGGAAAAATTACTGCACTCGATCTGGCCTTCGCGGTGATACCTCACATGCATGGTGCAATTGCTGTTTACGTTTGACGACAGACCGCCGCTTGCGTTCGCCTTAGCGCGAGAGCAGGGGGCGACAGGGGTGTTTTTTTTTTTTTTTTTTTTTTTCTTTATTATTTTTTTGCTTTTTTAATCTTACTTTTAAACTGTTCCTTTCATATTTTTTTTTTTAATCATTTTTATTGTTATCTCGGGGAATGTAAATATCCCCTATGATAGCAATAGGTAGTGACAGGTACTCTTTTTTGAAAAAATTGTGGTCTATTAGACCCTAGATCTCTCCTCTGCCCTCAAAGCATCTGACCACACCAAGATCGGTGTGATAAAATGCTTCCCCAATTTCCCAATGGCGCTATTTACATCCGGCGAAATCTAAGTCATGAAATACTCGTAGCTTCCGGTTTCTTAGGCCATAGAGATGTTTGGAGCCACTCTGGTCTCTGATCAGCTCTATGGTCAGCTGGCTGAATCACCGGCTGCATTCTCAGGTTCCCTGTTGAGACAGGAGATCCAGAGAAAAACACGGAAGACGGTGGGGGGGGGGGGGGCATTCCCTCCCACGGCTTGTAAAAGCAGTCTAGAGGCTAATTAGCCGCTAGGATTGCTTTTACATGAAAGCCGACCGCTGGCTGAAAAGAATGATACCAAGATGATACCTAAACCTGCAGGCATCATTCTGGTATAACCACTCAAAGTCGTGAATGGCGTACCTGAAGACAAAAAAATGGTTAACAATGGTTAACAATAAAGCACAGTAAAGTGTAAATAATTACACACCTGAAAAACAAACATGATAAAACATAATAACAATAACAATAACAATAACAATAACAATCAATAACAATAACAATAACAATAAAACATTGCAGAACAGAATACAGTAAAAAAGAGCAGAACAATAGAGAGAGAGAATAGAGAGAGAGAGAACAATAAAACAACAACTATTTTTTTTATTTCATATTTTTTTTTTTTTTTTACACTTTTTTTGTAACTAACTTTTATAACGGTAACCGGTTCCAGGTTCGGGTCTCTCAAAATGCGATGGCATCTTGGGAGACCCTGTGAAAGTGTGCCTAGTCTGTGCAATGCTGTACCCTACGCTAATACTCAACTAGTGAATGGTAGCGTTCAAAACATTCACCAATGCAAAGACCAGGATTGTCAGGACAGGAGGGACAATAATAGCGGGTGTCACGCCTATATCTGCGCTTGCTGCAGACACGACATCTTTTTTGGGGGTGTTCGTTGGGTAGGGGTACTCGGGAGGACATAAAAATGCCTCTCATGCAGCCGACTGCATTTGGTTGGGGATGTGAATGGGGGAAGTACGGGCGCTGCAGAAGCGGTGGGTTCCCAATTAGGATTGGCGAATGCAGCAGGAAGGGCACTATGGGCACGACGGGCCTGTGTTTGTCTTTTTGGTGGCAGCGGGACACTACTTGTGCTTGCCACCTCACCAGCTTGAACTGCACTTATGGGACTCGCCACGTCACCACGTGTTACTGCAGTGCTGGTTTGACTACGACCGGGGTGTACTAGGACGCTGGTGCTTGCCAGTTCACCAAAACGCTACAAAAAAACTGTTAGCGATCGCAGGGATCAGGCCTGACTCTGCGAACGCTGCAGTTATGCGTTTAGTGCCTTGTAAGTGACAGTGATCGATCGATACTGCACTTGGGTGGGCTGGGCCGGGCCGGGCGGAGGGGCAAAACGCAGGTGCTAGCAGGTATCTGGGCTGATCCCGCTAACACTGCGTTTTTGGAAACCCTAAACTGCTGGTGACGCCAGTATAGATCTGATCGGATCAGATATTGATCCGTTCAGATACTATACCACTAAGGGAGGTGTATGCTGCGTGCGTGGGTGTTAGCGGTACTGGCGCTAATCTGACGCTGCCTGGGGCTGGTGCTTACCAGTTCACCAAAATGCTACAAAAAAAACTGTTAGCGATCGCAGGGATCAGGCCTGACTCTGTGAACGCTGCAGTTATGCGTTTAGTGTTTTGTAAGTGACAGTGATCGATCGATACTGCACTTGGGTGGGCTGGGCTGGGCCGGGCGGAGGGGCAAAACGCAGGTGCTAGCAGGTATCTGGGCTGATTCCGCTAACACTGCGTTTTTGGGAACCCTAAACTGCTGGTGACGCTAGTATAGATCTGATCGGATCAGATATTGATCCGTACAGATACTATACCACTAAGGGAGGCGTATGGTGCGTGCGTGGGTGTTAGCGGTACTGGCGCTAACCTGACGCCTGGGGCTGGTGCTTGCCAGTTCACCAAAATGCTACCAAAAAAACTGTTAGCAATCGCAGGGATCAGGCCTGACTCTGCGAACGCTGCAGTTATGCGTTTAGTGCCTTGTAAGTGACAGTGATCGATCGATACTGCACTTGGGTGGGCTGGGCTGGGCGGAGGGGCAAAACGCAGGTGCTAGCAGGTATCTGGGCTGATCCCGCTAATACTGCGTTTTTGGGAACCCTAAACTGCTGGGGACGCTAGTATAGATCTGATCGGATCAGATATTGATCCGTTCAGATACTATACCACTAAGGGAGGCGTATGCTGCGTGCGTGGGTGTTCGCGGTACTGGCGCTAATCTGACACTGCCTGGGGCGACGCATATCACCGCCGGGCGATTAGGGGGCTAAACCTTTATTCGGTAATAAACGGCGGGTGCCCTGACACTATAAAAAATAAACGAACTAACCAGCGTCACCCGTAACGGTTATACGGTGATCAGTGGTGAAAGGGTTAACTAGGGGGCAATCAAGGGGTTAAAACATTTATTAGGTAGTATATGGGGGTCCCTGTCGCTATAAAACGCTGACGGCGAACCTAAATATTTACCTCACTAACTAGCGTCACCAGCGACACTAATACAGCGATCAGAAAAATGATCGCTTAGCGACACTGGTGACAGGGGGTGATCAAGGGGTTAAAACTTTATTGGGGGGGGTTAGGGGGGTACCCTAGACCTAAAGGGGGGTAACAGTAACTGTGCCAACACAGTAACTGTCACAAACTGACAGCTAGCAGTAATCAGGAAAAAAAAAAACAAAAAAAAAAAAAACTGCTGGTGTCAGTTTGTGACAGGGGGGGGGGGGGTGATTGGGGGGGGATCGGGGGGCGATCGGGGGGGGGATCGGGGTGTTTTGTATGCCTGGCATGTTCTACTGTGTGTGTGTAGTGTTGTGCACTCACATACTTGTCGTCTCTCCTCGGGCCGGAACGGAAAATACCGACCCGAGGGGAGATGACATCACTTCCTTTGCTGCTGTTTAGCATACAGCAGCAAAGGAGCGTTTTCATTGGCCGGCGGCGATCGCGAGGGGGGGGCCACGAACGGATGGTCTCCCCCTCATCACCGATCGCCGCTGGACATAGGACGACCGCCTCGGGCACCGGGGGGGGGTCCGATCGGACCCCCCACCCGCGGAAGGCAAATCACGTACCCTGTACGTGATTTTGCCTGTCCGTGCCACTTTGCCGACGTACATCGGCGTGAGGCGGTCGTCAAGTGGATAAAGTGATCACGGATTGCTGAAGTGAGACCCCTCTCTACTATTTCCAATAGAATTTTTCTATTTTTTTTTTTTAAGCATCACTTTAACATTCTGATTAAGGGACACAACTGTAACACGTCTCTTGAAAGAGAACCTAGTTTGATTGTAGTAAACTGCCCCTTGCACTTTCTAGCAGGCACCCACTGGCATGGCATTCTCTTTTAGCCTTGGCTTTACTATGAACCCATTTTGAATGGGCTCAAATTGCACTGCATTGTAACAAATTCGTGTGCACCAATTTTGGAACCACATTGCAACCGGATCGCATGGTAATTTTGTAGTACCAAAAGTACCATGTGATCCGGTGTGAGCAAACACACTGCGTCTACGACCTGCATTTGGGATTTTCTTTAAGATTGTACTGACACCCGCTGCAAATCGCAAGGGCAGTGCAATTTGAATGCGGTGCGGGAAATGCCCACGGATCATGGAGTTTCCCGCACCACATTAGTGTGAGCCTTGCCTTAAAGCGGTTGTATACCCACAAATTTTTTTTTTTTCTTTAACCCTGTAAAGCAAAAGGCATAATGAGCTAGTATGCACCGCATACTAGCTCATTATGAAATACTTACCTTAGAACGAGGCGTCGGTATCTTACCTGGTCCACGCCGAGGGAGCTGTCATGTTGCCTCGGCGTGTCTTCCGGGTATCGCGGTTCCAGCGCTGTGAGTGGCTGGAGCCGTGATGTCATCACTCCCGCGCATGCGCGCGGGAGATTTCTTACCCGGCAAGGTCCGGCAGTTGCCGGGTTTCAGCCGAGAATCCCCTGTGCGCATGCGCCGCTGCAGTCAGCGGCTCATAGCAAGGGGAATATCTCCTAAACCGTAAAGGAGATATTTTTTTTTTACCTACAGGTAAGCCTTATTATAGGCTTACCTGTAGGTAAAAGTAAAAAAAAAAGACCACTTTAATAGTAGGTGTATGTCATCACTAGAAACTGCTTTTTAAAATGTCAGTTTTGGTACAAAATTCTTTGTTCCTGACCCAAAACATCGCTATGAATGTTGTAATTGAAAAGGCCAATTTTTGGATTGCGCTGTCAGAATAAAGAGGTGGGTCTTTGAAATGGCACCCTGTTTCTTTCTGGTGTACTGTTACGTTTTTGGATTCCCTCACAATGTACCAGATTTTGCTGTATTATAGGACATTGATCGAGGGGCATTCAATTTGGGTTTAGAGTTTGGTTGGTTTTCTTTCTCAGGGCGGTCAAACCCCTCTCTTGGCTGCTAAATTTAATAATGAGTTTTGGAGGGAGCATTAAAGTCACTGGTAGGCAGTCCAAGTACTGTTACTTAATATTGTTCAGGGTTAGTTCCTAAAGCTTTAAAGTGGTTGTAAACCTCAGAAATGAAATATGAACAAAGCATATCCCTCTATAGTGTGACCTTGTCTCAATCCAGAGCACTAAGTGTCATTTATATTTCAATAATTGAGATATTTTTTATTTTTTCAACAAAAAATCAGAAAGATACAAAACTAGCTGTAATGTCATTGTATTCATCCATCACATTCTGGAAATATAGCTGGAAAACTAGAGCAGTAAAGCAGCTAAGATTTGCTATGGGTATGCATTACAAAATGAACACCCAGCATCAAATAATAGATGGTAGGTATATAATAGTCTCCCATGACTCCAAACTTGTCAGTAATGCAGTGGTCATCATGCAAAGAGAAAACGATAGACATGAGACATACTAGAAAAATTAAAGTAATCTGGTGGAAGCAGCTAATTATGAAACCAGGCCCCAGATAGGACAGCTGCTCGCTAAAAATGACCAATAACAGATATGCCTAAAGTGAGTATAGCCATCCATCAAACAGGTTATCAATAAAGCTACGCAATAGGCAGCATTACTGGTAAACAATTTAGAAAGCAAAATGAAAAGGAGAAGGAGAGAATAAGAAAAAAGAAACGGGAGAAAGGTGAAATAAAGATGAAAGAAATGCGCCTTGTCCATCCAGAAGCCGACCACATATCCAACTGTCATTAAACATCCAATACTTGGAAATAAGAATGCCGGGGCTTCACTAAGTGTAATTTCTGTCTGCTACTTCGTTCCTCTGCTATCAGCAGGAATCACTTCTAAAAATTTTTCCTGACACCGGGAGAAAAATGGTGACATGGGAGGGAGCCCCAGATGATTGACAGCCTTAGCCTGTGTGCTTGGGGGGGGTGGTCTCTTCGCTTTCAGAGCCCTCCTCGCTGAGATCTGCAGAGTGTGACTTTGGCTCTCTGCCCCCTGCTTCCCGAAAGCAGACAAGCTTTATAAATACTACACTGAATGGAGGTATCAGACATATGGCTGCAGATAAACAGGTACAGGGGGTTTGTTTCATCTCAGGCCAGTCACTTCACGGGGTATACAGTGCCTTGAAAAAGTATTCATACCCCTTGAAATTTTCCAAATTTTGTCATGTTACAACCAAAAATGTAAATGTATTTTTATTGGGATCTTATGTGATAGACCAACACAAAGCGGCACATAATTGTGAAGTGTAAAGAAACAGATAAATGGTTTTAATTTTTTTTTTCAAATAAATATGGTAAAAATGTGGCGTGCATTTGTATTCAATCCCCTAAAATCTAGTGGAATCAATTGCCTTCAGAAGTCACCTAATTAGTTAAGAGTCCACCTGTGTGTAATTTAATCTCAGTATAAATGCAGCTGTTCAGCGAAGCCCTCATGCCCCTTTCACACTGGGGCGGTTTGCAGGCGCTATTGCGCTAAAAATAGCGCCTGTAAACCGACCCGAAACAGCCGCGGCTGTCTCTCCACTGGAGCGGTGCGCTAGCAGGATGGGAAAAAAAGTCCTGCTAGCAGCATCTTCGGAGCGGTGTATTTATCGCTCCTTCACCGCTCCTGCCCATTGAAATCAATGGGACAGCGCGGCTATACCGCCAGCAAAGCGCCTCTGCAGAGGTGCTTTGCGGTGGTTTTTAACTCTTTCTCGGCCCGCTAGCGGGGGTAAAACTGCCCCGCTAGCAGCCGAATACTGAAGGTAAAGCGCCGCTAACAATAGTGGCGCTTTACCGCCCACGCAGCCTCTGTGTGAAAGGGGCCTCAGGTTTGTTAGAGAATTTTAGAGCGCAAACAGAATCCTTAAGGTCAAGGAACACACCAGACAGGTCAGGGATGAAGTTTAAAGCAGGGTTATGTTTAAAAAAAAAAAAAAAAAAAATGCCCCAAGCTTTGAACATCTCACGGAGCACTGTTCAATCCATCATCCGAAAATGGAAAGAATATGGCACAACTGCAAACCTACCAAGACATGGCCGTCCATCTAAACTGACAGGCCGGGCAAGGAGAGCATTAATCAGAGATGCAGCCAAGAGGCCCATGGTAACTCTGGAGGAGTTGCGGAGATCCACATCTCAGGTGGGAGAATCTATCCACAGGACAACTATTAGTCGTGCACTCCTCAAATCTGGCCTTTATTGAACACTGGCAAGAAGAAAGACATTGAAAGAAAGCCATAAGAAGTTCTGTTTGCGGGAAGCCATGTGGGGGACACAGCAAACATGTGGAAGAAGGTGCTCTGATCAGATGAGACTAAAATTTAACTTTTTGGCCTGCAAGCAAAACCCTATCTGTGGCGGAAAACTAATACTGTACATCACCCTAAACACACCATCCCCACCGTGAAACGTGGTGGCGTCATGTTGTGGGGACGCTTTTCTTCAGCAGGGACAAGGAAGCCGGTCAGAGTTGATAAGAATATGGATGGAGCCAAATACAGGAAAATTTTAGAAGAAAACCTGTTAGTCTGCAAAACAGACTTGAGACTGGGGAGGAGGTTCACCTTTCAGCAGGACAACAACCCTAAACATACAGCCAGAGCTACAATGGAATGGTTTAGATCAAAGCAGATCCAAGTGTTAGAATAGCCCAGTCAAAGTCCAGACCTAAATCCTATTAAAAAGTGCTGTTCACAGGATGCTTTCCATTTAATCTGACAGAGCTTGAGGTGTTTTGCAAAGACAAATGGGCAAAAATTTCACTCTAGTGGTGCAAAGCTGGTAGAGACATCCCCAAAAAGAATTGCAGCTGTAATTGCAGTGAAAGGAGGTTCTACGAAGTATTGACTCCGGGGGGCTGAATACAAATGCACCCCACACTTTTCACATTTATTTGTAAAAGATTTTGAAAACCATTTATCATTTTTCTTCCACTTCACAATTATGTGCCACTTTGTGTTGGTCTATCACATAAAATCTCAACAAAATACATTTTACATTTTTGTAACATGACAAAATGTGGGAAATTTTAAGGGGTATGAATACTTTTTCAAGGTACTGTGAGTTAGGGTTTACAACCACTTTTTAACACAATGATAAAATAATTATTCAGCCTTGTGAGTGCTATTTTCACATATCAATAGAACTAAAAAAAAATATACATATTTTTGGAAAATAAAAACCATCCTTCTGGTGTGTAACCTCGTGACTAGTCATGTTGGTTATAGTGGAACTTCAGCCCCACATTAAGCCCCTCTTCCATGCTGCCATCTTCAAAAATTTGTCACGTGTGCAGATGCGCTACCGGTCTTTGGGACCTGCAAAGCATTGCGGCACAACTGCATAAAAGGGGGGGGGGGGATGTGAACAAATGCCACAAATTTTTGATAATGGGCATTTTAGTGACCCATTACTTATGTGCACATGTGAAAACACCAGGACCAATAGGGTGCTGGCGCATACTGAATCTTGCGGCATGCACATGCCCTTTGTAACTTACTGCCTTCCAGGATAGGTGTGATGTGGTATAGCTCTTTCTATTTTATTTTTATCCTTTTGAAGGAATCTATTGTTGTGTGTTTGTTTTGTTTTTGTTTTAATGTTTTGTTTTGCTGAGAATGTTACAATAGATACTTATCCCTCTGAAGTTATACTAATCTTTAGGACTTTGGCAGAGGGCCCATGTTGGTCGTATTGTTAAACAAACTTGCTACTTTCCCCATTTGTTTTACATAACACAAGTTGCATTTGCTGTTTTTTGCTGTTTGTCGTGGTTGTGTGAATTATTCCAGCTCCACTTTGTTGGCAGCTTGGTGATAGGTGAACGGTAAGACACTTTCATGAATTCTCCGGAGATCCAGAGTGACAATTAACTACCGTAAGTGCAATTTGTGCAATTATGTAGTGACAAGCCTGAACAAGAGCATGGAAATCAATGCTAACTCAATCGGGCATTTTGCAGAAAGTAATGCTGTCATAAAATGATTTGAGACAACTTGCAGGGGCCCTTTTGATTTCCAGGAGCATTTACTGGTGAACGGGATAAGGGGCTTCTTTATTATGGAGCCATGAGTCACGCTAATGTTATTATTGGCACACAAAGCTGTGTGTGCTTGGCCTATTCCTTGCAGGTCATGCCGGGAGGTGCCGCGTCCCTGAGCACAATACGGGTTTAAGTGTATTAGTTCTCGGCCCTGCCAGAAGGGACCACAATGCTTCGCAGGCAATGTATCTCCTTTTTGCAGTTAAAGGGTTAATAGCTGGTGTGTGTGACAAAGGGGTTGTTACATTGATTTGTGTTCTGCAGGACGTTGGTATATAATGTATGTTTAGCCGGCAGGACGTCGGGTTCGATCAGGCCGGCAATACTCGATCGTGCTACTGCTACACCGATCTATTGCAGGGATGCTTTATAAAAGGGCGTCAGGAGAGCGCAGCTGATAAGGGGTTTTGGCGGAAGATTCTGCTGTACTTGTATATGAGGTTTAAATCAGCTGGCAGTGGATTTTCTTGGAAGGATCTAATGAATTTCCTGAATGTTAAACAGGTGAAATATTTCTTTCTATAGACTTTTTCAGGTTCTGGATTAATTACAATGCGCAAGAGCAATAACTCGCCAACCAAAATCGCATCAGCTTTTGCTTATCTGACATTAAAATATATTTAAACCTGATCACGTTTAGTCTGCTAAATCAGCAGTCTCACTTTCTGAAAAAAGGGCCAGTTTACGGTCTTCTAGACGTTGGGGAGAGTACTGCAGACAGTGGGAGTAGAAGATGCCCTGGGGTTAGGGAGACTAAGGCCACTTTCACACTGAGGTGCTATAGTGCTAAAAAAAAAAAAAGCCTCTCCTGTCTCTCCAGTGTGAAAGCCCACGATGCTGCTTGCTGGACTTGGAAAAAAAAAAGTCCTGCAAGCAGCATCTTTGAGGCGCTTTAAGAGCGGTGTATACATCGCTCCTAAAGCGCCCCTGCCCATTGAAATCAATGAGTAGCGCTTTGCGGGCGCTATTAACCCTTTTTTAGGTCTCTAGTGGGGGGTTAAAAGTTCCTCTTGGGGCCCTTTCACACTGGGGCGGTTTGCAGGCGCTATTGCACTAATAGCGCCTGCAAACTGACCCGAAAGTGCCGCTGCTTTGTCTCCAGTGTAAAAGCCCCGAGGGTTTTCACACTGGAGCGATGTGCTAGCAGGACATTGAAATCAATGGGACAGCGCGGCTATACCGCTGGCAAAGCACCTCTGCAGAGGCGCTTTGCGGTGGTTTTTAACACTTTCTCGGCTGCTAGCAGGGGGGGTAAAACCACCCCGCTAGCGGCCGCATTCCGCCGGTAAAGCGCCGCTTACAATAGCCGACGCCGCCCCAGTGTGAAAGGGCCCTAAAACGATGGTAAAGCACTGCTAAAACTAGCGGTGATTTAACGCTAACGCCCCCGCGCCTCAGTGTGTAAGTGCCCTAAATGTCTCAGGCTTGGTGGTCAGTGGGAATAAGAAAGGAATAGTGCCCCGTGTCTAGAGGAGGACTGGTGCCCCATCATTGGTGTCTGGGAGGGGGGTGATGACTGGTGCCCCAACGTCGATGTCGGGGGGGAGGACTGGTGCCCTGTCGTCGGCGTCTGGGGGGAGGACTGGTGCCCCTGAGCGCTGGGTAAAGGCAAGCAAACGGCCATATGTGGCCTGCCGGCTGCAGTTTGCAGAACACTGTGCTAAAGGACTGTTTTTTTTTTTTTTTTTGTTTTTCCATTTTTTTTTTTTTTTTTAAAGAAGAACTAAGGTAAAAATAGCAATGCCCTAAGGTGTGTCTGGGCACAGAGCTAGGCTATACCCTGTTATATATTGTATACGTAATACCCCATAGTGTGCCTGGGCACAGCTGCTCTATATCCTACTATACATTATTTTCAGCGTGGACAATTCCCGGTTGCCACGGCAACAGAAAAATATCTCTGGTGACCAGGTCATTGACAACTATTGCTGGTGGGGATTTGGGTGCTGAAATTTTGGGACTGTTAAGTAAAATATGCAACTCTGGTTGTCCATACAGTCCCATTGGTTGCTTCATTGTCGCTCAGTGCTGGCTTTATCGAACAATAAGCAATGGCTATATCAGCACGACGGGGAAAACCCCCCCCCCATGCCCAAATGCTCCCTTCCTCTTCTTAAGCTGACATCTGTCAGCTCCAGGACCGTTTTAAAATAGTCTATACCAAATTTACAGAACAAATGTTTTCCTATAGGGTCCATTTAAACCGGATGCACTGGCATGCATTGATCAACGCATGGCAGCGCATAGTCATTGAAATTGAAAAATCAATGTATTTCAGTAGGAGCAGTTCACACCAGTGTGTTGTGCTGATGGGTGCAAATCTGTGCTGATGAAAGTGGAACATGTCCTACTTTTCCCTTTTTTTTCACCGCGATGCAGTGCTCATGTGCACCTCAACATACGTAAAGGCAAGAGTCAAAACAGTCAGTTGAAGTGTCCTATAATATAAGGTTAGTGAAGTTTAAAAAAAAAAAAAGTATTGCAGTACATTTTAATATGCAACGCCAGTGCTTTTACATCCGTTTAGCACACTTTGCAGTTAGAATGGATCCTTAACTGCTGCTTTACTATCTGGCGAATTTGCTAAAACCAGAGCACAGAATCTGGAGCAGCCGTGTGTACTAACCAATTGGCTTCCAATTCAGTATGAAAGTGAAAGCTTAGAAGCTGATTGGTTGCTTTGCTTTTTCAGTCTTAGCTGAAAGATGCATGGAGGGGAAATTTACTATCTATATACAGTAGTCAAATGTAGGATATGTAGTGCTGTTTCCTCGTTCTGGGTGAGATTTGTTCAGGCTTGATCTGTAGTGTCAACGCAGGAGCACAATTAAACAGTTGTCACCACGTAACACAGACTGCCTGAATAAGGACCATCAGGTCCAGATCAGCAGGTGCTTTAAAAAGAATGCGAGCCTATGATTCGACATTCTGTTTTAACGCCTATATGAAATTTATAGAGATTGGGTTTATATCTACTTTAACCTTCCTAAATGAAATATCTGGTTGCTTTTGATTACATCACTACTTCTCGTTGGATGAAGTTCTTATACAAATCTCTCCAATTATCTACTTGCGTATATTTTATGCATATGTTTATATGATTTTTCTTTAGAGAGTTTACTTGCTCTTTCTAAGGGCAAGTCACAAAATCCTTCCTGTCTGGGCCTTTTTAGATTGGAGATCAAGGTGAAAATTCCTTATGGAACTGATATTTGTTGCCTCGTGTTGGCTGGCCTGTAAAAGTGTCAGACATGCAGTGATTTTATTAAGGATGATGCTCTGACGGGATGGTAGATGTGAAAAGCTCTGGTATAGAAACATTGTAGACCCTACAACCATCAGCTGTTTTCATCAGTTTAGAACAGGGGTCCCCAAACTTTTTAAACATGGGGCCAGTTCACTGTGCATTATGCTGTTTAGGGACCAGGCTGTGGTCAGTGGAAGCAAGGAAAAAAAAATACCCTGACATCTTAGGTCAGTGGAAGTTTAGGTGCCCCAATTTTATTTAATGGGAGTAAAAAGTGCCCCTTCCGTGGAAGGAAAAAAAAAAAACACTGCTTTGTCTGTGACAGTACAAAATACCCCTGTGTCAGCAGAAGTAAAAACTGCCCCAGTGTTTCTGGACAGTAAGAAAGATAAAGGCCTCTGTATCAGTGGTCATTGTGAGTAATAAATGCCTGTGTGTTTGCGGGGAGGAAGGTGGTGTCCCCCTTGTGTTGGCGGGGAGGAAGGTGGTGTCCCCCTTGTGTTGGCGGGGAGGAAGGTGGTGTCCCCCTAGTGTTGGCGGGGAGGAAGGTGGTGTCCCCCTAGTGTTGGCGGGGAGGAAGGTGGTGTCCCCCTAGTGTTGGCGGGGAGGAAGGTGGTGTCCCCCTAGTGTTGGCGGGGAGGAAGGTGGTGTCCCCCTAGTGTTGGCGGGGAGGAAGGTGGTGTCCCCCTAGTGTTGGCGGGGAGGAAGGTGGTGCCCCCCTAGTGTTGGCGGGGAGGAAGGTGGTGCCCCCCTTGTGTTGGCGGGGAGGAAGGTGGTGCCCCCCTTGTGTTGGCGGGGAGGAAGGTGGTGCCCCCCTTGTGTTGGCGGGGAGGAAGGTGGTGCCCCCCTTGTGTTGGCGGGGAGGAAGGTGGTGCCCCCCTTGTGTTGGCGGGGAGGAAGGTGGTGCCCCCCTTGTGTTGGCGGGGAGGAAGGTGGTGCCCCCCTTGTGTTGGCGGGGAGGAAGGTGGTGCCCCCCTTGTGTTGGCGGGGAGGAAGGTGGTGCCCCCCTTGTGTTGGCGGGGAGGAAGGTGGTGCCCCCCTTGTGTTGGCGGGGAGGAAGGTGGTGCCCCCCTTGTGTTGGCGGGGAGGAAGGTGGTGTCCCCCTTGTGTTGGCGGGGAGGAAGGTGGTGCCCCCCTTGTGTTGGCGGGGAGGAAGGTGGTGCCCCCCTTGTGTTGGCGGGGAGGAAGGTGGTGCCCCCCTTGTGTTGGCGGGGAGGAAGGTGGTGCCCCCCTTGTGTTGGCGGGGAGGAAGGTGGTGCCCCCCTTGTGTTGGCGGGGAGGAAGGTGGTGCCCCCCTTGTGTTGGCGGGGAGGAAGGTGGTGCCCCCCTTGTGTTGGCGGGGAGGAAGGTGGTGCCCCCCTTGTGTTGGCGGGGAGGAAGGTGGTGCCCCCCTTGTGTTGGCGGGGAGGAAGGTGGTGCCCCCCTTGTGTTGGCGGGGAGGAAGGTGGTGTCCCCCTTGTGTTGGCGGGGAGGAAGGTGGTGTCCCTCTTGTGTTGGCGGGGAGGAAGGTGACAAGGGTGAGGGGGCGGGTACCAGTCTTCTCGGACCACTGATGGAGGCACCAGTGTGTCATTGGGAAATTTTTCCCAGCATTGGTCTTCAGGGGATACTTGGGAATGGTGATTGGCTGCCCAAGCATCTTGGGGAAAAAGATCATTTGTTCCCCTATATTCAGGATTCCCATGTGTTTCTTAATGATGTCATAGATTAATGGAGTGGCAGGGGATATAAGTATCATTGGGTGGGTAGCAGGCTGCCCTATTGGTATCCATCTGGAACTGGTCTGTCTTCAGTAGAGATTCTTGATTAGTATGTATGGGTATTGTATTTAAAAAGTAAGAACTTTTATTACATGGGACAGCCAACTTGGCTTATTCCTTTTTATTGCATGAATGAGTTTCAAATGGTTTAGTATGGGTTATGGCCATCAGCAGTTTTTTAGCATGGACTTTAAAAAAAAAAAAAAAAAAAAAAAAAAAAATCTGAATGTCTGTTGCCCTGCTGTAAAATATAAAACTTCTACTTTAGATGTTGTGTTAGAAGTAGGAGTTGTAAATAAAGGTGTTTTACTTGACCTTGTGATTTCCATATCGCCTGATGGTTGGGGAGGGCATGCCTAAACATACTGATGGTACTCGGTGTGAGTCCATTAGTGTATGACCTTCTCTTGCAGGCTTAAAATAGGAGTGCATTAGTATATCACTCTTTGATTGTAATCAGTGCATTAGGTATCCAATATACGCTGGTGGTATTTAGTGAACATGCACTAAAGCAGTGTAATGCTTGCCCAGAGAGCTTTTGTGTAATGCATCTAAACCGTCATAGCAGTTAGTGTGTTTTTACATCGCACACTTTTCATAAGAGGATTACAGTAGTAGTCATCTGATGAATGTCAGTGTTCCTGCATGCAGACACTGTGTAATGGCTGTCTGTAAGGGTTTATCAGGGACTGCAACAGTTACCTTTTTGAATGGTCAAGAAAATTCTTGTTTGCTTGCTCAAACTAGCAGGGGGAAAGTTCAAAACTAACTAATCTTAGAAAGTATTATTTTACTTAAAGAGCTCTTTCACTCAGGTGGCTGGGGTGTGATTTACAAACAGGCGTCTGAACAATGAAATTAACATGTCCCCACTGCAGTTGGGGATTTTGCAGAGCAGTGTTGGCAGCTCTGCACGTGCTCAGTTTTCAGTGTATTTTCTGCCCTGAGCATCTCCTCCCTATCACACCTGAGCAGCCCATGTGACTAAAGAGTCACACATGTGGGCGTATACACAGTAGTAAATGACAGGTCACTCCCTCCTTCCTCTTCCATGCCTGCTAAACACAATGAGGGTGGGATATTACATGTAGATTGATGGAGGCTTCACCTTCCTCCTTATTCTAAGACCCCATACACACTATTAGATTTTCTGCATATTTTTGTCTTCATATTTACCAAAACCTATAATATGAGGTCAAACCTTAAGAGTTTCAATTTGTATGCAATCAGGCAGGCCCTTGCACTACATGGTTTTGGTAAATCTGAAGACAAAAATCTGCAGAAAATCTAATGTTGAGTATGGGGTCTAAAGACTGGAAGGAGCGTGATGCAGACTATGACTGGCAAAACTCTGCCTACACCATGTTATTGCCAAAAATAAGAGATTTGATTTCAAATCTATATTTGTGTGCAAATTTATTGATATTTATTTCTATCTGTATTCCAAAGGCTGTTTTTTTAAAAATTTTGAACATGTGACCAGCAGCAGAGGACTAGAAGCTCCTGCCACTGGTTCCCTGCAGACAGGCTGGGAAAGAGCTGGGTCATGTGACAGCTGTAAATCGATAAGGAAAAAGATACTTTGATTTGATTTTATTTTTTTTAATTCAAATTAGTGCCATCATCCCCATACAGAAATAAAAGAACAATGTAAATTAAACAGTGTGTGTTTAGTATCACTTTAACCACTTTTACAAGTCAAAAACTATTTTTTTTGCTAGAAAATTACTTAGAGCCCCCAAACATTATACATTTTTTTTTTCTACTAACACCCTAGAGAATAAAATGGCGGTCCTTGCAATACTTTCTGTCGCACCTTTATTTGGGCAGCGGTCTTACAAGTACACTTTTTTTGAATCAAATAAAACAGTAAAGTTAGCACAATTTTTTTTATATTGTGAAAGATAATGTTACGCTGAGTAAATTGATACCCAACATGTCACGCTTCAAAATTGCCCCCACTCGTGGAATGGCGACAAACTTTTTTACCCTTAAAAATCTCCACATTAAAAAATTCTACAGGTTGCATGTTTTGCATTACAGAGGAGGTCTAGGGCTAGAATTATTGTTCTCGCTCTACCAATCCCTGGCGATACCTCATGTGTGGTTTGAACACAGTTTTCATATGTCGGCGCTACTCACGTATGTATTCGCTTCTGCACGCGAGCTCGGTGAGGCGCGTTTAAAACCTTTTTTTTTCTTATTAATTTACTTTTTTATTTTTACACTGTTAAAAAAAAAAAAAAATTGTCACTTTTATTCCTATTACAAGGAATGTAAATATCCTTTGTAATAGAAAAAAAAAGCATGACCGGACCTCTTAAATATGAGATCTGGGGTCAAAAAGACCTCAGATCTCATATTTACACTAAAATGCAATAAAAAAAAAAAAAAAAAAATTCATTTAATAAAAAGAAAAAAAAGGCCTTTTAAGGGCTATGGGCGAAAGTGACGTTTTGACGTCGCTTCCGCCCTGCAGTGTCATGGAGACGGGTGGGGGCCATCTTCCCCTCACTCGTCTCCATACACAGCTGCCGACGGCTCTGGTAAGCGGCGGGGGGCACTGGATTGCTGCGGGGGGGCCCTCTCCCGCCACCGATAAAAGTGATCTCGCGGCGCATCTGCTGCAGATACCACTTTTATCTTGCACCGGACCGCCGGCCGAACACGGCGATACCGGTTCAAAGTGAGGACGTACATTGGCGTGCAGCGGTCCAGAAGTGGTTAAGGTAAAAATGTCTTGCCTTTAGAACTACTTTAAGCATCAGATGGGAGGCCAGGTGATGATAACTGCAATGTTCACCAACACCGCCAGCCACCTGTGTGAAAGAGCCCAAAGAGTAGATTTTATATAGACTTGTAGCAGTGAGTCAGTTCAATACTAGGTGGATAGAAAAAATAAAATATATTTAATGTGTGTGTGTGTATCCTCCCTCTCCGTTTTTGAGGATGCCCCACAGATGCTTAATAGGGTTTAGGTCTGGAGACATCCTTGGCCAGTCCATCACCTTTACCCTCAGCTTATTTAGCATGGCAGTGGTTGTCTTGGAGGAGTGTTTGGGGTCGTTATCATGTTGGAATACTGCCCTGCGGCCCAGTCTCCGAAGGGGGGGATCATGCTCTGCTTCAGTATGTCACAGTACATGTTGGCATTCATGGTTCCCTCAATGAACTGTATCTCCCCAGTGCCGGCAGCACTCATGTAGCCCCAGACCATGACACTCCCACCACCATGCTTGACTGTAGGCAAGATACACTTGTCTTTGTACTCCTCACCTGGTTTCCGCCACGCACGCTTGACACCATCTGAACCAAATAAGTTTATCTTGGTCTCATCAGACCACAGGACATGGTTCCAGGAATCCATAACCTTAGTCTGCTTGTCTTCAGCAAACTGTTTGCAGGCCTACTTGTGCATCATCTTCAGAAGAGGCTTCCTTCTGGGACGACAGCCATGCAGACCAATTTGATGCAGTATGCGGCGTATGGTCTGAGCCCTGACAGGCTGACCCCCTTACCCCTTCAACCTCTGCAGCAATCATACATCTTTCCCACAGATGACCTCTGGATATGACGCTGAGCACGTGCACTCAACCTCTTTGGTCGACCATGGCGAGGCCTGTTCTGAGTGGAACCTGTCCTGTTAAATTACTGTAGGGTCTTGGCCACCATGCTGCAGCTCAGTTTCAGGGTCTTGACAATCTTCTTATAGCCTAGGCCATCTTTATGTAGAGCAACAATTTTTTTTTTCAGATCCTCAGAGTTCTTTTCCATGAGGTGCCATGTTGAACTTCCAGTGACTAGTATGAGAGAGTGAGAGCGATAACACCAAATTTAACACAGCTGCTCCCCATTCACACCTGAGACCTTGTAACACTAACGAGTCACATGACATCGGGGAGGGAAAATGGCTAATTGGGCCCAATTTGGACATTTTCACTTAGGGGTGTACTCACTTTTGTTGCCAGCGGTTTAGACATTAATGGCTGGGTGTTGAGATATTTTGAGGGGACAGCAAATTTACACTGTTATACAAGCTGTACACTCACTACTTTACATTGTAGCAAAGTGTCATTTCTTCAGTGTTGTCACATGAAAAGATATAAAATATTTACAAAAATGTGAGAGGTGTACTGACTTTTGTGAGATATTGTATAAAATAAATAGGGCAGACTTTATGGATTTTTTTCTGCTGTTACTTCCCTATGTTTTTATAATTCATTCTGTGGAAAAAGGTGACATGCCACATGGGTTTGGCACTTGCAAGGAAATGCAAATTTTTTTTTTTTTTCTGCATGTGGATATGGCTTCTGAATACATCCGGGGGGAATAAAAGTTGACCCAGAATGTACCATGGACTTCTGATGGACTAAGCCTTTTATGTACAATTTATTATTAATAATTCTTTTCTTACTATGGCCTAGTCAGAGCAGAGTTTCAACTGCTGAAAGGGGTCTCCAGACTTTCTAAGCAAAGGGCCAGTTTACTGTTTTTCAGACTTTAGGGGGGTCGGAAGGTGGTGTAGCAGTAGAAAATTTCCTGCCATCAGTGGGGGTAAACAATGCCCTATCTTTCCTATTCGTTGGAGGAATAGTGCCCCATCATTGGTGTCAGTGGGCAAAATGGTGCCCCATGGGCTGAATAAAAGCAAGCAAAGGGCCGCAATTTGGGGACTCCTGATTTATTGAATGGCACCCATACATTGCATGTCAACTTTTACTCCTGTAGAAATATTAGGTTCTCGAGTGATGTGCCTGATTTTTAAATTTGCCTATAAATCCCTCCATGCATTTATAGTAACATTAAGGCTCGGTCCACACTGCATAGCGATGCGGCTCACAGCAGGGGTCCGGTGCGTCCTGGTCCACCGTTTCAGATCCGATTTCAGACCAAATTTTGGGCTGAATTCGGACCTGAAACGGACCAAAAGAGGCACAAGGCTCCTGTGCAAATTTACACTGGAGCCGCATCGGAGATATGTGAACCGGCTCCATAGAGAGCCCTTCACAATCTCCTGCTATTGCGAATTGGATGCGGAGATCCCGCAATAGTTTGAACCCAGCCTAAATCTATAGCCTAATTTTCCTCAGATCCCAGACCATGCATTGTCAGATCTCACCATAGCTGGGTATTTAAGGGTTTTTAGGAGAACGACATGCCCTCAGTCTATATTTAATGGGAGGGGAGGGGAGGAGAACACCAGCACATTTCAATATATCCGTATAATTATTGAACTGTAGTCCACTGCCAGTAACCAAGTCTCCAGCACTGGGATCAATTCCAAGCATTAACAAAATCTGCCTATTTGAAACAGTAAGGTCAATTAAAGCTGATCAATACAGCCAATTAGGAGCAGTGTGGCAAGGATCGATGGACATTAAATTTGCGCACCATTTACAAAACACGACTGATGCTTTGCTACTGGCAGATTTGGCTGCTGACTCTTATTATATCGCAGTGCAGTGTGTTTTCTGTATAAACGCTGAAACTGGTCATTTATGGTCTCATTTACCTGTTTTATGGGCTCCTCTCCTCTTCTGAAACCTCTTTGATTACATTGCACCCTGTGAGCTTCTCATTCTGTGCATTAAAAGCTGCAGCAAGTCGAAGCCTGGCTCATTTTATGGCTGGAAGTCGTCCAGCATCATTTAGCGCTTTCCTACCCAACCTTGCTGTCCCTGGCCTGCTCCTTTTCATTCATTGGATTTTAGTTTTTCAGTCATAGAGGCGCTTGGCATGAGATGTGGGCGCTACCTAGAGCAGTCAGAAAGCAAATACAGCCTGTCTAGGAACACCCACTGCTAAGACTGACCTCCACCCACCCATTAAGGAGATTTGATAGTTTCATGCCTTCTCCAAAGAACCAGAACACTGCTTGCATCAGCACTAACGGCTCTTAAAGATTAAAGGGAGTACTAACATGGGTAGTGTTTTCTGGAAGCCATACATAGCACCTTGCCGGACCCTCCCACCAACCATAATCTGCCTGCATTGCATAGAAAAGCACAGGGACCCGGTGTTATCACTGGGGCTAAAATAAGGTATGCAATGAAAATGGAAAGGTTTTATTTAAAAATATTATTAGCATGTTGATTACGGGAGAGAGGGGGAATCAGGGAATATACAGTATAAGCAGTCCATCAAGTCCAACCTATGTGTGTGATTATATGTCAGTATTACATTGTATATCCCTGTTTGTCATTCAGGTGCTTATCTAATAGTTTCTTGAAATTATCCATGCTCCCCGCTGAGACCACCGCCTGGGGAAGGGAATTCCACATCCTTGCCACTCTTACAGTGAAGAACCCTCTATATAGTTTAAGGTTAAACCTCCTTTTCTTCTAATTTTAATGAGTGACCACGAGTCTTGTTAAACTCCCTTCTGCGAAAAAGTTTTATCCCTATTGTGGGGTCACCAGTACGGTATTTGTTTATTGAAATCATATCCCCTCTCAAGCGTCTCTTCTCCGGAGATAATAAGTTCAGTGCTCGCAACCTTTCCCTATAACTAATGTCCTCCAGACCCTTTATTAGCTTTGTTGCCCTTCTTTGTACTCGCTCCATTTTCAGTACATCCTTCCTGAGGACTGGTGACCGGAACTGGACAGCATACTCCAGGTGCGGCCGGACCAGAGTCTTGTAGAGCGGGAGAATTATCATTTTATCTCTGGAGTTGATCCCCTTTTTAATTCATGCCAATATTCTGTTTGCTTTGTTAGCAGCAGCTTGGCATTGCATGCCATTGCTGAGCCTATCATCTACTAGGACCCCCAGGTCCTTTTCCATCCTAGATTCCCCCAGAGGTTCTCCCCCCAGTGTATGTACAGAGGGTTTATCCAGAAGTTGTTTGCTTAAAATGTAACGCCACTTTTCTTGAAGAAAAAATATACTCCTGTGAGTGATCAATGTACAGCTGTGGTAAAAAAATTTTTTGAGAATTACCCAAATATAAATGTTCACAGTTTGCTGCTTCAGTGTTTTTAGATCTTTTTGTCAGCTGTTACTGTGGTATACTGGAGTATAATTACAAGCATTTCAGAAGTGTCAAAGGCTTTTATTGACAATTACATTTAAGTGGAAGTCCATGCAAAAACTAAAATCCCTGCATCTATAGACACCACCCATCTAAAACTAACCCATCTATCCCTGTAAAGAAAAAAAATGAGTATACATACCTTTCTGGAAGCCGCACCGACCTCTGTGTAGGTGGGTGCAGAGGAGACAGACTTACTGTGGGGCTTCTGTTTTCGTCCATGGGTGACGTCACTTCCTATTAATTTCATAGCCAGTGTCAGCCGTGTCCTCTGCAGAACTTCCGTTGCTGATCGGGTTTAAAAAAGGTATGTATACTTGTGTTTTTTCTTTACAGGGATAGATAGGTTAATGTCAATCGGTGGTGTCTATAGATGCAGGGATTTTAGTTTTTGCATAGACTTCCACTTTAAGTTTATGCAAAGAGTCAATATTTGCAGTGTTGACCCTTCTTTTTCAAGACCTCTGCAATTCCTCCCTGGCATGCTGTCATTCAACTTGTGGGCCACATCCTGACTGATGGCAGCCCAATGCTTGGAGTTTGTCAGAATTTTTTTGTTTTTTTTGTTCACCCACCTCTTGAGGATTGACCACAAGTTCTCAATGGGATTAAGGTCTGGGGAGTTTGCTGGCCATGGATCCAAAATTTCGATGTTTTGTTCCCCCCAAGCCACTCAGTTAACACTTTTACATTATTCCATCATGCTGGAAAAGGCATTGTTCCTCACCAAACTGTTTTTGGATGGTTGGGAGAAGTTGCTCACGGAGGATGGTGTTTGTACCATTCTTTATTAATGGCTGTGTTCTTAGCCAAAATTGTGAGTGAGCCCACTCCCTTGGGAATCAATCCCACACATGAATGGTCTCAGGATGCTTTACTGTTGACATGGCTAATGACTGGTGGTAGCGCTCGCCTTTTCTTCTCCGAACAAGGTTCCGGCTGCCCCAAACAATCGAAAAGGGGATTCATCAGAGAACATTACTTTACCCCAGTCCTCAGCAGCCCAATCCCTGTATCTTTTGCTAAATATCGATCTGTCCCTGATGTTTTTCCTGGAGAGAAGTGGCTTCTTTGCTGCCCTCCTTGACACCAAACCATCCTCCAAAAGTCTTCTCCTTACTGTGTGTGCCGGTGTACTCACACCCATTCCTGAGCAAGCTCTGCACTGGTGGCACCCCGATCCCACAGCTGAATCAACTGTAGGAGAAGGTCCTAGTGATTGCTGGACTTTCTTGGGCGCCCTGAAGCCTTCTTCACAAATGCATCCTCTCCCTGTCGCTGGGTCAGTAGTAGAGGAGCGGGGCCTTGCGCATGCGCAGTAGGGTTCCCGGCGTGAAGCCGCAAGGCTACACTGCCGGGTTCCCTTACCCGCAATGGCGGCAGCAGCACCTGACAGCTGATGGAAACAGGTAAGTGTCCTATTGTTAAAAACCAGCTGCTGCAGTATGTGTAGCTGCTGGCTTTTATTGTTTTTTTTTTTTTTATTGAAAACAAACTAAAACTCGCGCCATTGGAGGACTATATATAATGTGCAAAATTAATTAGTGAAGACTACAGCAGCTGTTACAATGGCACTAGACCTTGAAAAGAGATATATAAGTCTTAACAGCGCTCATGGAAACAGCGCTACTTGAGTTGCAGCTGGAAGCACTTGGCACTTAATGCATATATATTTTTATTGTATTACCACTTACCATTGAATATTTGCTTTATAGCACTTTATTATGTTACACTTTTTCCATGAGCGCTGTTAAGACTTCTATGTTCATCTAAGAGTTCCATGTTCATCTGTGTCCTTGGAATACTAATTCCTGAAATGTGTGTATGAGGACAGTTGCAGGGTCTGCATGCCCTTACAAGCAATTTATCCTTAGGGAGTATCTCACCAAAAATAGAATTGTGATAGCACAGGATGCCTAAAATGTTATTTGTATCTTAGTGCAGACTTGTGGGAAAATCGGGGAGCCAATCACGCAAGCAGGAAATGACATTTCTGGGGAAGTTCAGTTCACCAACTTGGGTACAGAACCCCCCCAGGTTGCCATGTTGCATTGAATTTTATAGAAAGTTACAGCGGCTGCAGATTGAAAAGGAAAGATGCAAGGATTTTGAGTATAGCCTCATGTAATCAAAGATAACAGGTCTTTAAAACGTACCATCATCCAAATTAATATACAGAAACCAGGGAGAGTGGGAACAAGGGAACAGTGGCTGATGTTGGCCCCATAACATTCCCACCCTAAAAGTGGCTGGACTATATCGGTACAGATAGACAAAAATGAACCAATTAAATAAAGATTTATTACAAAAAAGGAAATGCATAGTATACTTATTAAAATTGCAAAACAGAGGCTCGGGATTCCCCAAGGGATATCTGTTGTTACAAGGTATAGAATGGTCTGGTTCTCGACTAGTTTCGCGGTATTACCGCTTCCTCAGGGGGACCAATCTATAAGACAGATAATACAATATAATACAAGCATAATAAATACAATGATCGTAATGCAGCATGTAAAAAGGAAAAATAATCACCTAAGAAGTAAATACAGGATTGGCTTACCCTATAACTAGGTGAACATGTGCGGCACCCAGCTGCCCAATAAAATCTCCCCCGCGGCGGACAAGGGGGATTGTGCGGAGTTCCGTAAGGCCCCTTTCACACTGGGGCGGTTTGCAGGCGTTATTGCGCTAAAAATAGCGCCTGCAAACCGCCCCTAAACAGCCTCCGCTGTTTGTTCAGTGTGAAAGCCCGAGGGCTTTCACACTGAAGCGGTGTGCTGGCAGGAGAAGAAAAAATCTCCTGCAAGCCGCATCTTTGGAGCGGTGAAGGAGCGGTGTATTCACCGCTCCTACCCATTGAAATCAATGGGACAGCGCGGCTATACCGCGGTAATACCGCGGCTATAGCTGCGCTATACGAGGGGTTTTAGCCCTTTTTCGGCCGCCAGCGGGGGGTTAAAACCGCACCGCTAGCGGGCGAATACCGCAGTAAAACAGCGCTAAAAATAGCGCTGTTTTACCGCCGACGCCCCCTACCGCCCCAGTGTGAAAGGGGCCTTAATGAATAACATATAGCAATTAAGGGGTCTAGTAAATTAGCTGTTTAAGGGTAAAATAGATAAGCCGTTAGCATAGGACGGGGGGAGAGGGGACAAGGATAGAAAGAAAGGAACGGGGAAAAAAAAATCCCCCTTGTCCGCCGCGGGGGAGTATACTATGTATTTCCTTTTTTGTAATAAATCTTTTTATTTAATTGGTTCATTGTTGTCTATCTGTACCGATATAGTCCAGCCACTTTTAGGGTGGGAATGTTATGGGGCCAACATCAGCCACTGTCCCCTTGTTCCCACTCTCCCTTGTTTCTGAAAAGGAAAGATAATTTTTAACATTAATTTGCATATTGCTTTGTGTAGGCAATATGTATTGTATATCATTTTCTATATTATTTCGTTATTTATTTATTTTTGTTTTTATTTATTTTTTTTATTCAAAGTGGAGTTGCCTTTTGAGAATACTACAGATAAAACTTTTTTTTTTTTTTTTTTCCCTTGCGTGGGCAAGGATTAGAGCGTCTGCCGGGTTTTTACTGCTTTCTGGGTCCCAGTTGGGGAGATTGCCTTTTCCACATTGACCACATTTGTCCCTGGGATGAAAAGCAAATGACTTTACAGAAAGAGGATGCAGACTACAATAAAACTCTGACCAGAGTTATAACCTTTCTCTCCCCTTTTCTACTGGAAAAGTCTGTGTGACTGCATTGAAGCCATACCTATCACTTTCTGTAAAGGGGAGCACCTGCCCATGTGTTCCTGTTTTTTTTCCTTGATCTGAAATGATTCCATCTTTCTTAGCAATAAGAGCCTGACTGCAGTTTTAACCATTCCCCAATCTATACAAAAAAAAGGGGAGCTCGATTTTCAATTTAAAGCTAAAAGTAATCTGCAAAATGCAGTAATCCTTTCCAGCCAGTCAGCAATCTGTTGTAGTTTTGCCTGCTTTAACCACTTCAATACTGGGCACTTTCACCCCCTTCCTGCCCAGGCCAATTTTCAGCTTTCAGCGCCGTCACAATTTGAATGAATGACAATTGCGTGGTCAGGCAGCCCTGTACCCAAACAAAATTTTTATCACTTTGTTCACATAACTAGAGCTTTCTTTTTGTGCTATTTAATCGCCACTGGGTTTTTTATTTATTGCTCAATCGAAAAAAGACCAAAAAATTTGAGGGAAAAAGTGTTTTTCTTCGTTTCTGTTATAAATTTTGCAAATAAAAAATGTGTTCATAAATTAAGGGTAAAATGTATTCTGCTACATTTCTTTGGTGAAAATAACCCAAATCCGTGTATATTATTTAGAATGTAGGAAAGGAAAGTTTTTTTTTTTTTTTTTTTTTTAACTCCACAAACTGTGGCATATACAGTATCTGAAAATTGGTCAGTCCTGATGTACTGAGACCTATCATTTCTTGAGGCCCAAAAATGTCAGAACAGTACAAATACCCCCCTAAATGACCCCTTTTGGAAAGTAGACAGTCCAAGGTATTTAGTAAGAGGCATGGTGAGTTTTTTTTTTTTTTTTTTAAGTAGTCATTTTTCGGAAAATGAAAAATAAAATATTTTTTTAATTGTCACCAGTTGCAGTACAGCGTTGTCATATGGTGGTGGTCCAGGACACTGAGCCCTCATGCACACTGGACGTTTTTGGACGTTTTTACAGCAGCTGTTTTTGACAGTAGATGTTTTTTTCTACAGTCATTAAACTCTCCATGTTATCCTATGTGTCCATGCACACACAGACTGTTATCAGCAGTTTTGGGCAGTAATGTTTTTGAGCAGTAAAAAAAAACAACCCAAAACTAGTGGGTTCTGAGAGACGTTTTTCAGCTGTAAAAACGCTTCAACGCTGATAAACACTCAAAAACGTCACTCACCAGCGTTTAGCGTTTTTGATCCAGTAGAAAAAACCCCCGCTAAAAACGCTAATGTGGAAAAACGCTAAAAACCGCCAATAAACTCTAAACGCTATTGCAAAAATTTTCCTTGCAACAGTTTTATTATGGGTGCAATGTGTGGTCTGAAATGTTGCACACACCTATAATATGTAGTATCCTTTAGTGCGTAGGTGACAACTGTCTATGTATGTAGATGTTACACTTGCTGCGATAGTTGTATGTGTCATCGGCCGCTTTGATTGCTGTGTGTGTCAGTGCTCTAGCACCGAACACCCACTCTGTGGCTGGCGCTGTCTGTTTGTAGGCGTTTCATGCTGTCACTTTGTTGTAGGAGTTGTGTGATGACTGAAAGTGCTGGTTACACTTCTACACATCAGCAAACCCATTTTCTTCATGTAAGTGCATTCAAGTAATGTGGAAACCCATAGGACAGGGAAAAGAGGCTAATTTGATTTTTTTTTTTTCCCCTTTATTACTTTTATTTTATTTTTTTTAGAGTGAAATTAAACTTGAAAAACTAAAAAAAAATACAGATGGGTAAGACTAGTCAAGAATCTCTCTCCCTGCCTGTCAGGGTTTACGCACAGTGAGGCGCGCATGCGCAGCTCAAGGTACATTTACAGCACGTATGTGTGCCGTGATGTTACTCCCTTTGTACATATGCAGGAGTAACGTCATTGCGGTCCGGCCAACCAAGCGGCCAGAGGTTCAGAACCCAAGATGGGGAGGAGTTAGCAGCACCGGCAAGGCCCCGTTTACATCTAGAGATTGCAGGTAGAATCGCTGCGATTCAGCCTGCCATTCCAAATCACACTGCAATGCTGGCAAAATACAGCACGTGTGTTTGGGTGGCATTCTTTATCAATGGCACTTAAATGCAGTGTGGTTTTGCCATGTAATAAATCACGCATCATTAGTGCATCGTGTGAAGCTTGTCACCCAGAAGAAGCTCCTGCTCCTTTTTGAGTGACAAGCTTCGCACAATGGAGTTTTGCTGCGTTTGCAGCATAATTTATCATACGATAATCGCGGCAAAACCACACTCGTTTAGGTGCCATTGAAAATGAATGGCACCCGAATAGGAGTGCTGCGTTTAGCCAGCATTGCAGTGCGATTTGGGATCGTGGGCAGAATCGCAGCCATTTCGCCCTTGATCCTCATCGTCAAATCTGCCATGATGGGCTGATCTGCTATGTGTACTAGCACATTATAGCCAACAGCTGCTGGGGCCTCACATGAAGAAAAATGGCAGAGCTTTAATTTAACTTTCAAGAAGATGTCTATGGAAGAAAATGTGGGGGGCTACCGTTTGACTTTCTTATGAATGTGCCACAAACCAAGGAATGGCGTTGGAGGCCTTTATTATAAGTTATAATGTCACCATCTTTACTGTATATTTGTTACATTTCTCCATTCACATAGCATAACTTTAAAAAAAATGAAAATTACAGTTTACCTTTTTTAGATGCGCTATTCTGGACCCTCTAGCAAGAAAAAAAAGCTAGGTGGTTCCCTTTTGTTGTGACTGGGCTGGGCAGCTGTGTTTGCCTTAATTACCCCTGTCTGTACTGTGCAGGCGGATCTTCATTATTTTGTGACTGGATTTGAATAATGCCTGTCCTAACAAATGGTTAAAGTTTTTTAGGGGTGAGCTTTTTGCATTGGGACAGACTTGGGACAGACTTGGGACAGACTTGGGACAGACTTGGGACAGACTTGGGACAGACTTGGGACAGACTTGGGACAGACTTGGGACAGACTTGGGACAGACTTGGGACAGACTTGGGACAGACTTGGGACAGACTTGGGACAGACTTGGGACAGACTTGGGACAGACTTGGGACAGACTTGGGACAGACTTGGGACAGACTTGGGACAGACTTGGGACAGACTTGGGACAGACTTGGGACAGACTTGGGACAGACTTGTTCAAAAAACAAGCCTGACATGATACCTTGTCCAGAGAAACCTCTAGGTAAGAAACCTTTTTAAACAAATAGGTATGCTCTTTGAATGGAAATAAACATTTAGTGAGGTTTTTTCAAATCTGACTGCAAAAGTGTGAATACGCTGTAGGGCTGCATGCCTGCCATGTAACTAATATCGGGGTTCTGACCTGTGTAACCTCCCCAGTGGCACATTACTACTAGGTTTTACTGGGTACAAGAACTGTTAATTTGCCCAATTTTTAGCTATGCAGGGTATCTGATACGTGACTGCCATGGGATTAGCAAAGCAGGCTGTTTACAAAGTTATTACATTAACATTGGGCTGTGAGCCGTATTTGCTGACTCAGCTCAGTTTTTTTGACACGCGAACATTTAATGTTCAGTTAGGATGAATGTCTTCACTATACTAGAGCTGCTCATAAAATCAATTTTTTGAGAGATCATAAATTACAATAAAACGGAGAAATGCGTGTCTATGCAGTTAATTTAATAATGAAAAAGGACGTGACAGATTGCATGTACACTATACGCCTTCCTTCAAACACCCCTTTAAAACACCCACCCCACAAACAGTACGTTTATAGACCCAGTTTCTGCCTTTCAGTTAAATGTTTTGAAATGTATTTTTACTTCATTTTAATTTTTTTCTATATTGTATGCAGCTAGGAATTATTAGCCAATTCTAGTGAGTTGAGGAGGGACTGAGATGGGCCACTTTCTATGGGGGGTGCACCTGCAGGTTCACTCCCGAGCTGGGCTGTGTGCATCCATAAACAGTTTGCCCCGCCCCCACTCCCTCTTCACAGGATTTGATGAACACAGTTTAGGTGGGGATCATGCCTGCACGACGGCCCCCATAGCGAGCGGCTTGCTGTGGAGGCACTCGAAAAGGAAGGGTGGCCTGGAGTGCTGGCGGGGGGGCTGCTCTGTACAAAACCATTGCACAGACTAGGTAAGTATGAGATGTTTATTAACAAAAAAAAGTTAAAACTTTTAAAATCACTTTAAGATAAATGGGCTTCCACAACACAATGTGCCTTAATGTATGTGCAGAAATGCACCACGGCATAGAGCAAAAATTGTAAATCTAACCTAAAGTGTGTACACGTGTGTTGAGGGGGTTTTTGTATTTTTTTATTATGTTTTAATTAGGGTTGTACCAATACTGTGTGTTTTTTTTTTTTTTTTGTTTTTTTTTTTTTATCCCTGCAAGTACGAGTACTGATACTTTCAGTCAAGTACTTGCCGATACCTTTTTCAATGCGATTTGAGCCCATACAAAATGATTGCATGCAATTTGAACAGTGTGAGCCCTGGCTGAAGTCGCTATGACAAGCCTGGGTTCACACAGGAGTGGTGCGGAAAACGCAATTTGGACAGGAACCGCATTCCTGTTCAAATTGCATGTGATTCTTTGCAGTGCAATTTGAGCCTATTCATTTTGTATGGGCTCAAACAGCACCGCAAAAGTATCGGTTACAGGTATAGAAGCATTTACACATGCAAATACTCTGTATCGGCATTGGTGTAACCCTAGTCTTAATACATTTTTTTACTTCCTTTTTGCTGGTGACAGTATGCAAATGCATGTCGTCTTTAATAAAGACATCGGGAGTCTGATGTCTACCCTTTGGTGCTAGAGAAAGAAGACGAGGTCACCCAGCACTGCACTAAATGTGGAAGAGCTCGTCCAATTCCATTTTACTCTGCAAGAGGTTGACAAATATCAGAATTACGTGTGCCGATCTCCCTGCTCACCATCCTAAGAATAAAAAGTAGGTGATGAGAGGCTGGTAGCAGTAGGTATTTGGGGGCGAGGGGTGTAAAAAAAACTTTAAGAATTGATGTTTGGCAGCTTGTTCGGATGCAGCTGTGACAGCCACTTGTCAGAAGTGAGGAGTGAGCCTGTCTTCTCCGCCCCTGTGCTCCATTCATAGAAGCCTTACTACCACTTCCCACAATAAAAAGAGCTTCATGGCTGGAGGGGGCAGACCTTTCCTTCATCTGCTGCCCCCCATTCATAGCACATTTTTATTGTGTGAACGGATAGTAAAGCTTCTATGAGTGGAGCATGCAGGCAAGCATAATCTGCAGTCACTCATATTAACCTCCACAGCACCCAAAAATCACAGCTGTTGGGGGTATCTGAGGGTAGAGCAATGAAGATTTCAACCTAACATAGCAGCCACCAGCACACAGGATACTTCTTTATCTATTCCAAATACGGCTCCTGGTGCTTTTTTTTTTTTTTTCCATTATTAAAGCCTTGTACTTGAGGCTCAACTTTTTGAAGAAAAATGAAGTTTTGCTTATAATTTTGATCTGCCGATCAGAAGGATTTTGCTAGAAGCTTCTGCATTTTTTCATCATATGCCTAACCTGAATTGCCCAAGTTAACTTTAAAAAAAAAAAGTTGCCAGTAATTTTAAACATTTCAAATCTTTGGTGACACTTAAGTTAATGACATTTAAATAATGTGGTTAAGCTGCAGAATTGATTGTCTGCTTTACAAAGTGATTTAATATGTCGTGTGGGAAGTCACATAAGCATCATTGGATGCAATCAAGGGAATGTTCAAAGGAGAATAACCACTTATGATTGTTAAATTAAATGCATTTCTGTATCCAGATATTTCACAAGGGTGTCACATGGAATTTTCGCTTGGTGAAATTAAAAGCTGCACGGCCCCAGGTGCAAATTGTGGACATTGTTCTGCTTGGACAGTGGATGACTTGACTTGTGCTTACTAGAACTTCCAAATACAATTAGCAAAATTTAAAAAATTGAACGGGACAAAAACTAGAATTGACTGGTACAGAATGTATGAACATATACAGGTAGTTGCTAATAAAGGAACATAGCATTTGCTTGCCATAGGCCCGAGAACAGGTATACCTCTATAGGTATGCACTAAAGAACCAAGTCCAACCATGCCTTGTCTCTCATTAATCTTCCATTTATTCTGTTGATACTTGTGTGGCAGCTCACAACTAAGGCCCATTTCACACTGTTTCAATCAGGTCCGCCTGTCAGTTTTTCAGGCAGACCTGAACGTAAGGTTCATTCCTCCCTATTGACAGGCGGGTGTAAACGGACTTGTATCTTTTTACATCCTCCTACCTCCATGTTAGTTCGGGTCTGCTATTAAAAATGGAAAGGGATCCATCCTCTTCTGTTTAGGCGGAGCAGATTGGACGGTAGTCGGGTGTAAATGGACAGTGGAGTCCAATTCCTCCCCAGCTGCCCATAGAGCATAGTGGGCTCTGTCCGTGTCCGCTCAGTTTCTGTAGAGTCCTCCACTAAGTCATCTTCTAAGTCAAGAGTAACTTGACTTGGGATGGTCATCGCCTAACACGGCTTTCTCTGAAGGGCCTGGGCTTGGAATCTGAGACACGCTAAGTGGATCTATGGGCCCCACTTTGGCCCCCCACCATTACTCTTACTTACCTTCTCAAAATTATTGCCAAGATATTTAACAGGTTTGTGAATGTTAAAGAAACAATTTGTTTAAAGGCTTGTCCTCTACAGATCTCCTTGGTGTTTTAGACACAAACAATAAATTTGTCTGTGCCGTCCCTCCAACCCTCAATGCAGAATGTCTCACTTTTCAGACACCTTGGTTTAATTAAACTTTTATCATGTATTAGGAGAGATGAAGGATGCAGACCACATACAAATTCAAATGACCAGATACAGTATGTCCTGTGTTTTCTGACATTGATTTGTTCTTCCTTTTTCTAGGCAGTAGTGTTAATGGAACCTCGAGTAGGTAATTTTCTGTCCCTGGTAGTGACGAGAAGTGATCATGCCTAAGCCTAGGTTCACATTGGAGCGATTTTGTCATGCGAGAGATCAAATTGCATGACAAGTCACAGCCTATTGGAGGCAATGGCACTGTTCCAATGGGTGCGACACCGATTTTGCGGCGCTGCGCAGATTTGAAAAAGTAGTTCCTGCACTGCTTTTGCTGATTTCAGGTGCGACTTCAATAGACATCTGTGCATGAAGCCACACAGATATCTATCAAGTAGCACCTGAAATCGTGCTGTCCTTGCTACTTTGAAATCACGCTACTTCAAGTGAAGTAGCACGATTTCAAAGTAGCATCAATGTGAACAAGGGCTAAAGCTGGGTATACATTGGTAGAATTCTATTCAACATTTTTCATTGCAAGAACGTTCTTTCTTCTTGTTAGTAAAGTCAAATCGACGTTCAATTTCAACTACAGTGACCGGAAAATTTGAAGAAGCTGGATGGAAATTTTTCTCGACTTTACGAATTTCTAATGGTGTATGTGGTTTTTGTTTGGTAAAGGCTATTCGTTCCAAAATTTAAATTTAAAAGCAAACAAAAGCACACGGAAGCATCCATGACCGCCGGGTCCAGAGGACAGCGGCCATTTACCACGTGATCGCTCCGTCAAATGACGAAGCGATCACATGTAAACAAACCGGCGTGATATCCGGTCCCTCTCTCCATCCAGTGTGAGCGGAGAGGGGAGAGAACGGATGAAGCAGCGCTGTGGGCTGGATGTGTAGTACCCACAGCACTGCTCAGTGACACTGACAACTGCAGCCTCTGCCATCCCTCCATCATACTCTGCATCATGCCATCCCTCTGCCATCCTGCCATCCCTCCACCATACTCTGCATGCTGCCATCCCTCCACCATACTTTGCATCCTGCCATCCCGCCACCATACTCTGCCATCCCGCCACCATACTCTGCCATCCCGCCACCATACTCTGCCATCCCGCCACCATACTCTGCCATCCCGCCACCATACTCTGCCATCCCGCCACCATACTCTGCCATCCCGCCACCATACTCTGCCATCCCTCCAACATACTCTGCCATCCCTCCCACCCCAGCCGTGCTCGGCCATACTTGGCGATACCCAGCCGTGCTCGGCCATACTTGGCGATACCCAGCCGTGCTCGGCCATACCCAGCCTCTGGAAGTCTCCCACATGTGGTATCACCATACTCAGGAGAAGTAGGCAAATCTATTTTGGGGTGTTATTTTTGCTATGTACATGCTATATGTTAGAAATATTGTATGAATGGAGAACTTTGTGTAGTAAAAAAAAAAAAAATGCGTTTTTCATTTTCTTTCCACATTTTCCAAAAACTTTTAGAAAAAAATTACATGTTCAAAAGACTCATTATGCCTCATAGATTATACGTTGGGGTGTTTTCTTTCCAAAATGGGGTCATTTTTGGGGCGTTTCCATTGTCCTGGTGCTCCAGGGCCTTCAAAAGTGTAATAGGTGGTCAGGAAATTGAATGTGTAATTTATGCTCCAGAACGCCTGGAGGTGCTCCCTGCATGTTGGGCCTCTGTATGTAGCCAGGCTGTGTAAAAGTCTCACACATGTGGTATCGCCATACTTGGGAGTAATAGCAGAATGTATTTTGGGGTGTATTTGTGGTATGTATATGCTTTGTGTGAGAAATAACCTGCTAATATGATAATTTTGTGGAAGAAAAAAAAAAAACTTGAATTTGCAAAGAATTGTGGGAAAAAATTACAACTTCAAAAAACTCATCATGCCTCTTACTAAATACTTTGGAATGTCTACTTTCCCAAAAGGGGTCATTTGGGGGGTATTTGTACTTTCCTGGCATGTTAGGGTCTCAAGAAATGAGATAGGCCGTCAGTACTTCAGGTGTGATACATTTTCAGAGATTGGCACCATAGCTTGTGGACTCTCTAACTTTTACAAAGACCAAATAATATCCACCGATTTGGGTTATTTTTACCAAAGATATGTAGGAGTATAAATTTTGGCCAAAATTTATGAAGAAAAGTGACTGATTTGCAAAATTTTATAACAAAAACGAAGAAAAATGCATTTTTTTAATAGAATTTTCAGTCTTTTTTTTTTCTTTTATAGCGCAAAAAATAAAAACCCAGAGGTGAGTAAATGCCACCAAAAGAAAGCTCTGTGGGGAAAAAAAGGACAAAAAATTCATATCGGTACAGTGTTGCATGACTGAGTAATTGTCATTCAAATTGTGAGAGCACCGAAAGCTGAAAATTGGTCTGGTTAGGAAGGGGGTTTAAGTGCCCAGTGGTTAAAGGCTTTCCTTCCTTTGCTGGTGTAGTTTTCACTTCTTGGCAGAATAGAATACTGCTACGGCATTGAAAGAAGTATGGCGGAAGCTTCTTTGGTCATACTTCTCTTCTGGGTCACAGGAGTGCACTTGTCCTCTCGTTTGACCCAGAATCAGCAGACAGCTAAAAGCCTGCTATCAACGACATTGTGTGTGTTTTTGTTTTTTGCCTTTCTCACGCTTCTGCTTTAATTTGAAATATGTTTTCAGAGCATCATAAAATAGTCAGTCCATTTTAGTTGTTCCCACATTTCTCAGATTTACAATACCACCAAAATTCTGAGGACTTATGTCGGGATGTGTGGTGTGGCTGACGGCCAGAGTCAGCCGGGTCTTGTTTTCTGATAATGAGGTTCTAAAAACTGGATGAAATGTCTTGTTGCCATACAATGCCTTATGTCACTTTTGTGGTTGAAGTTCGGAAATGTGAAAGAGGATCTGATTGTTGGCATCTGTTCTTGTTTATTTCTCATCTGTTCTTGAATTTCTCTGTGTTGCTCTGTGAAATATTTTATTAATCTTCATTTTGTCAGACAGCTTTCTTAATTCAACAGGTCTGGCAGTATGCAAAAAGGGGATTCCTAGTTAAATAAGTAACTCAACACAGGGTGACACTGTAGGTACTAATAAACTATGTATGGCAGTAATTGGACCTGGGTGTGGCAAGTGAAATTTTAACTCCCCTTTCCAAAAAAATTTGGTTAATCCTAGTTCATTTTGAGATTTAGCAAGGGGGGGGGGGAATAGATTTTTCACAAATTTTCAAAATTTGTTTGATCTAAATCATTTAAGTGTCACAAATATGCAAAAAAAAAAAAAAAGCTAGAGTGCAAAATCTGGTGCAACTCTGCATAGAACCCAATCTGCTTCCAGGTTTTATTGCCAAAGCATAATTGAAGGTGAAGTTAGAAGCTGATTGGCTACCTTGCACAGGTACACCAGATTGTTCCAGTACACCAGAGTGTTCCAGTTTTAGTAAATCTTACCCCTGTATGTATTGAAAAGCAACCAATCGGGAAATGTGAAAGAGGATCTAAGTCTAGGTTCACATCTATGCAGCTGCACTTGATGCATTTTTCAGGCACGTTTTGCAGTGCATTTTGTGTTTAAATCAGCGGATTTATGCGTTTTTTGCATGCATTTTTTTTAAATCTTTCTTTTTAAATGCACTGTATATAGCTGGTTGTTAAGGAGGGGGCCGGGAGGGGACGAGCAAGCGCCCCCCCCCCCTGAACCATACTAAGCCGCATACCCTCAACATGGAGGGGTGGGTGCTTTGGGGCGTGTGAGGGGGGGGGTGTGTGCACCCCCCCACTCTAAAGCACCTTGCCCCCATGTTGATGAGGACAAGGACCTCTTCAGGACAACCCTGGCCGGCAGTTGTCGGGGTCTGCGGGGGGCTTATCGGAATCTGGAAGCCCCCATTAACCTGGGGGGCCCCCAGATCCTGCTGCCCCCTCTCCCTTCTAATGTAAATTGGTATCGGGTACCCTACTCATTCACCAAAAAAACCTGAAATGTTAAAATACAAAAGCCGGTTTTTGACAAGTCCTTTATTAAATAAGAAGCCCGGATCTGTCCTCTCCCGGAGCCGTTGTCTTCTTCCTCGCCGTTGTTTACCTGCTTAAAAAAAAAAAAAAAAAAAGAAGCTGGTCTTGTCCTGAAGCTGTCTTCCTTCGTTGTGATGTCCCCGCTATCTGACACCTCTTATATAGCCATCCAATGACGTCGCCCAGAGAGCCCGCTCCTTGTCCATACTAGACCCGAATCCATAGTAGACCCAAAGGGCCTGGGGGGGGGGGGGGGGGGGGGTGTGCGAACCCCAAGCATTTTTTTTTTTTTTGTCCACAAATTTTTTTTGCCGGCTTTTACATTCAGCTTTCAATGGGGAAGCCCTCTGACAGCCGATGACTCATCCGTTGTTAAGGACGCAGCGGCTGGCTTCCCAGCCACCTCCTTAGCAACCAGCTATATACAGTCTTTTTAAACGGAAAAGTAAATGCAAAACACATCAAAAATCGCATCACAAACACCACACTTGCGTTTCTGGTGCGATTC
>JBBGZY010001498.1:67500-97500 GCA_037952925.1 Lithobates clamitans
GAGTCACCAGGCCCCTCTATAGACCAGCACTCTGCGTGATCCCTCCAAGACGGGTCCTCCCCTGGGATCTCCTCGGTTGTCCAGCTTCATCACACCGGACCGACAGCTCAGGACTATTCCTCGGCCGCGGTGGTAGGCCCCAGACAAGCCTCTGGACCCACCCCTGCACCGCAGAGTTACGAGGACCTGTTAGGACCACGAGGTAGCTCCTTAACGCATACATGTTGGCCAGGAGGGCCAGCAGGTGACTGAAAAAAAGGACCTTAGAACATGGCTTCTGTCCCATAAATACCCCCTTCCCAGAATGCAACTCAGAGGACCACCTCCACCGAGCTTGTCTCCGAGACAGAGGAGCATCTATACCCTTCGACACGTTGCCTTTCCAACACTGACTAATTGTAACAGCGACACCCACCGGTCAGCACGGAAGCACACACAACGTCAGCCAAGCTGGAACAGAGGCGAACTTTTAACCTTCCTAACACACAATTTACTACATTTACCTAATCTGTGGTAGATTGTAAATCTACCAGTGATACATATATAGATATATATATATATAATATAAATCTATATATTTAGAGAGAGAGAGAGATTCTGCACAGGGGAGCCACCCTGTAGCAGTAAAACTGCTATGTGGCTGTCTTAAAATTGTGATCCTTTAAAGCAGGGGTCTTTAAACTTTCTAAACAAAGGGCCAGTTTACTGTCCTTCTAACTTTTAGGGGGGTCAGACTGTGGCCAGCGGGAGTAGAAAATACCCCAGCATCAGCGGGAGTAAACAATGCCCCATCATTGGTTTTAGTGGAAGGAATAGTGCCCCATTGTTTTGTCAGTGGGAGGAATAGCACCCCAACAATGGGGCGTAATTGTGCCCCATCATTAGTGTCAGTACAGGCAAGCAAAGGGCCACATCTGGCCCCAGGGCCGCAATTTGGAGACCACTGCTTTAAAGTGACGTTAATCGATATCCTTATTTTCCGAAAATACCACAATTATCTGGCCCCGTATTCTATTTTTCATGAAATGTATTACTGTGTTTTTCTGCCTCCTTGTAATGTCTTCCATGAGCTCCTGGATCTCTCCCCCCACCCCCCAGTGAACAGTGTGGTCATGTGAGCTGCTCTATGCACACTATATATCCCATAGTTCATGTTGGGAGCAAGCAAGAACAAGTGGCTACGTTCCTACATACAGTGGGACCAAGGAGAACTAACATATTTACCCTCTAACAGGCGGATCACAGCAGCACAAAAATATAAAACAAATTTGGAGGAGGCAACAGAACATACTTTTTTTTGAGTTAGAATGACATACTTTTAGATGACCTTGCAAAAAAGCCCACCTGTAAAAGAAGTGTTTATTTAAAGCTGAGTTCCACCCAAAAGTGGAATTTCCACATATTCGTCTCCACCAATTCGGTTCCACATTTGGCACCTTTTAGCGGGGAACGGGGACCTGTGTTTGACAGGTTTCCTTTCCCACATTTCCAGAGACGGTGCCGCGGCGAAGCTCGGCCCCCATCCTACATCGTTGGGCCAATTAGAAAGCGCAGTGCACTTCACGCATGCACAGTAGGGAACCAGCTGTAGAGTGGAAAGGCTCCACTGCCAGGTTCCCTTACCAGCAATGGTGGCTGTACCAGATAGCCAATCCAAAGATCGACTGGGGTGCTGACATTGCTGGCTCCCTGGACAGGTAAGTGTCTATATGTTAAGTCAGCAGCTGCAGTATGTGTGGCTGCTGACTTTAAAGTTTTCGTAGGGTGGGCGGATTTCTGCTTTAAGTACCTTTCTAGTGACCTGCATAAGAAAAAGCAGATGCTTTTCTGCTCCAATGCTGCTGCAAACAATAGAATGTTGGATGGATTGAATGCTTACCTCCCCCTTAAGCCAATGTGATTCCTACTGCTACCAGGGGGAGCAAGCATTGAACTCATCGGACTGCCAAATGCTTGCAGTAGCCTCGGGGAGCCAAGGCGTGGCAGCTTTTCCTTACTTGGGCTTCCGGAAAGAAGTCTAAAGCCGGGTACACACTAACAGTTGCGAGTTGCACAAAAAAAGCTGACTGCTCCGGTCGGAGCCGCTGTACTAATTTGCACACCTGGGTATAGCTACTGTATAACTTATGGTGTTCATAGTGGGTGTACCTGTATTGTAACCTAGGCTGCATTGCAGCTATGATTATCCTCATACTACAAAGTGTTCATTAAATATGCAGATCAAATAAACAGTTTCATCAGCCTTCATGCAAATGCCTAAGTCACATCAAAGTTCCAGGCTTTTATAAAGGTTTAGCTTTGTTTAGCTATGGATCTCCTTGGCGATTTGCAATATGCTTATAATTAATGGTAATCATTAAACCTTTAACCAATATACATTACAAATAACATTTAAAGTGTCACTTAACCCACATCATAAAAACTATCAATAAATGGTGTATTACTGTGCTGTTCATACTTACCCAGTCACTAAGAGATTTGTTTTCTGTATTCTGAAAAAAACCTGGTTGATTCTGCTGCTCTCTATCTCCACCTTCTGTTCATGTCCCCAATGAAGCTAGGGATCTTGCTGAGCTGTGGTGGCAACTCTGCACATGCTCAGAGTTTCTATGCTGAGCATTTTCTCCCCATCACATCTGAGCAGCCCATGTGACTACAGAGTCACACATGTGGGTGTATACACAGTGATAAATGACAGCCCGCTCCCTTCTTCCCCCTCCACGCCCACTAACCAGCTAAACGCAATGGGGTTGGGATATTACATGTAGATTAATGTAGGCTTCACCTCCCTCCTATTCTAAGACACAGACTGGAGGAGCGGCACACAGCCTGTGGCACCATGTTATTGCCAAAACAACATATAAAGATTTGATTTCAAATATATATATATATATATATATATATATATTTGTATGACAATTTAAAGCGGTTTATTGATATTAATTATATTTACTTCTGTATTCCAAAGTCTTTTTTTTTTGGAACATGTGACCAGCAGCAGAGGACTAGAAGCTCCTCCTGCTTATGTTTCCCTGCAGACAGGCTGGGAAAGAGCTGGGTCATGTGACAGCTGTATATCAATTAGGAAAAAGATACTTGGATGTTTTTTTAAAATTTAAAATAATTTCAGTGCCCTCATCCATATACAGAAATAGAAGGGAGAATGTGTAAATTTAAACAGTGTGTGTTTTAGTATCACTTTATTCTAATTACATATAGTATTTCAAAGATAAGCACATACATCTGTGTATAGGACATGCTCATAGACCGAGGGCATGCGGGGTCAGCAAACTTGCACAAGACACTTTTTTTATATCATCTTTTTCAGCTCAATTTGGCTACAGTGGAGTTCTTAAACCATCTTTCATAACGGGAACCCTTAAAATTATTTTTAGGTCTTGGAGAACCCTTGCTAAAGCCAATTCATTGGGGATTTGTGGGGAAAAATGCCAGTGGTAGCTCGCTTTTCAGAGTGTGGTTGATAAGCAGCTGGGAGGCGTAATGTCTCCCCCCCCCCCCCCCCTCACCTCTTTTAACCATGAGAGGGCTGCACTGCAACCATGTGCATTGAAGTTTTGGGACAGTTGACACAGACCACTTCACTTGAATGGGAAGTGTTCAGCGGCGGTACTGCCAGCCAAATGCTACAAAGGGTTTTTTACTGGCAGCAAAGTATTGCAGCCAAAGCAAGTGTGTAGCCCTGAGCAGCTGCATGTTCTTCTTGAGGGCGGTCAAACCACAGCTCTGCCATCTGTTTTTACTGCCCCCTGACCATACTTTGGTGGCCAATGGTAGGAATGCCCCCTTGCCGTGGTGGTCAGAATGCCACCCTTATGGACAGCCATAAAGATTTATTGGTGTCATGCAGCTGGATCTGCCAATTGGGATTGATTGCAGAATTGGGCAGGCACCATCAATTTGAAGGTAATGATAATTAGCCACAGCTCGAGGAACCCCAGGGCTTCAGGGAACCCTGTTTGGGAATGGCTGGGCTATAGGGCTGTTACTGGGATTATAAAAGCCCTGGGACATCCTCCTATATCTGAAAAAGAACAACCTTTTACCCATTTCTTCTAGGGCTTCATGTGAACTTTTGAGTAGCTCGTTAGCATGGCCAAAGTTGTTCTTGATTAACCGCTAAGGCTCCTTTCAGGCTTGTAAGACTTGTCCTGTGACTTGGGACTGCAAAGTTGCATGACAAGTCGTACCCCATGATCTCCAATGAGTACTGTTCATATCTGTGCGTCTTCAAGTCGCAGCGACTTCAAAGATTACATTGCTTCAAGTTGCGGCAGAGTCGTGTGACTTTCAGGTCGCACAAGTGTGAAAGGGGCCCAAGAGTAGCAGCTAAACCGATGATACAGATGGCTTGCTATAGTTTAAATTACACAAGAAGCATGTAGCAGCAGTTCATTTTATATAATTCGTAGTGCTGCAATTGAGTGAGATTGATTGCTGCTACGTGCTGATTGTGTAATTAATGCCACAGGGAGGTTCTCTTGGCCAATAATTACTAGTGGTTTTAGTAGGATGATGGATATTAAAATTTGGCTATGCAGCTTTAGCCTTATGCAGGTTATGCATGGGGTCCTTCAGCTTATACCCTCTCAGCAACCATTTGAAGAGAGCTGCCAATGCTCGCATTTTCTGGTAAAGTACAGCCTGGCATTTGAAGCCAAATGAAGTTGGGAAGAGTGTGGGTATAGGCCTCATTCACATGGGTGCACTAATCAGTACACTTGTGCAGAGGGCTGTATAGTATTTACCGCCGCAGGAGGTCCGTGTAGCCAGCCTTTTCAAATCAATGACAGGCGGACAGCTGCACAAATCTACATGCGTATCCCTGAGTGCACATCTGGCACAGCTCAGAATGCAGACACTTTCAGCTTTAAACCTATAATAGATATATGCAGATTTATGATATAGAAAAATGTGCTGTAAAGCAACCTGTATACTAGATTAAACTTAAATGACAAGCACATTGTAAAAGAAATGGTCTTGCCTTAGATATCTGGTTAGCTCCAGGAAGCCACTATGGTAGCAGACAGTAGGACAAAACCTCAACACCAAGCAGAAAGCTAGGTATCTGACACAGCTGGAAGTGTTGGCTACCAGCAGTGCCCATAGCTCTTCAAGAGAGAAGATTTGAATAACCACCTGCTGAAGCTAGTGTGCGGTGCGATCTACAGTGAAGTGCTGAGGTCGATAGATTGCATTGTGTTTTTATTTAGTTTTTTTTGGTTAAAGTAGAGTTCCAGCCTGTAGAAAAAAAAAAGTCAGCAACTAGAAATACTGTAGCTGCTGACTTTTAATATAAGGACACCTGTCCCGGAATCCTGCAATGTCGGCACCCCTAACCAATTTGCCCATCGGCTTCAGGTGCATATGCCGGCATTGCAAGTAATGGAAATGGGAAGTTAAAGTGGAGTTCCACCCACTTTTACAATTCTTCAGCATCCCTCACTAAACTGTGCACTGTAAACGAATTGGATATTTTAATTTTTTTTTCTCAGCACCTACTGTATATCTGCTGTATTCATTTTTCACTTCCTCCTCCCTGGCCGCGGCCCATCGCATCATTTCCTGTTTGCAATGCCTTCTGGGAAGGGGCGGCAACTTCCTCTGACACTGCCGTTGCTATGGAAACCTGACCTGAAACCTATTACACGGCTTGTGCTGCACTGAGCATGTGCGAGATCTGCAAGGATGAGATCCAGGAAGAAATACAGTCTGGCTTCAGATGCCCACACTTAAGATGGCCACGTCCTGCTGTAAGTTTATAAAATAACAAACTACTGCTATAAACTAACAAAACAGACCTTAGTTTACAGACTAACTTTACTAGAATGCATTAAGCTTGTGTATTATAGGGGTAATTTTATTTAAAAAGTATCATTTTGTCCGGAACACCACTTTAAGCCTTCAAGCTTCACAGACGGTTTCCTGTTGCGCATGTGCGAGTCGCGCTGCGCTTTCTGAATGGTCCCGTCTTCTGGGGGACACACAGGTAACAGAAGGCAGCAGGGCAGTAGGAGGAGGGGCCAGAAATGATGGAGATCATCGTGCGATGATCTTACCAGGAAGTGGGATCGGGTACCTGTCAAAACCAGGTACCTGCTCCCCCCCCCCCCCTTTCCAATAAAGTGTGTGAGGGTGCGATCAAGCAGAGCTTCCCCTTCTGAGTGGCGTTCCACTTTAAGTGCATCATACCTGCACACCACCACAACACAGTGGTAGTGCCTTAGAAGACCAAGCATTTTGCCTTGTTCATGTGGTGGGAATGCAGTGGAATAGCCCCCCAACGCAGTCCCACCACATCTGGTGTGAACCGGCCATAGATTTGATTTTCTTTCCTGCAACAAATCCCTCTGCTAGTGGCTATAATAGCCGCTAGCAATAATCGCATGCAAAATTTGGCAGTCCGGTTGTACCCTAGTTGATCGAAGTTTGGTACATTCAGGCTGCCCATACATGGTTCGAATCTCGGCCGGTCTCTGCTGAATTGGCAGAGATTTGAACGGTCTATGGCTGGCTTTATAGCATGACCATAACTTAAAGTGGTGTTCCGGCCGAAATGACACTTTTTAAATAAAAATACCCCTATAATACACAAGCTTAATGTATTCTAGTAAAGTTAGTCTGTAAACTAAGGTCTGTTTTGTTAGTTTATAGCAGTAGTTTGTTATTTTATAAACTTACAGCAGGTCGTTGCCATCTTAAGTGTGGGCATCTGAAGCCAGACTGTATTTCTTCCTGGATCTCATCCTTACAGATCTCGCACATGCTCAGTGCAGCACAAGCAGTGTAATAGGTTTCAGGTCAGGTTTCCATAGCAATGGCAGTTTCAGAGGAAGTTGCCACCCCACGTGCTCAGTGTAGCACAAGCGGTGTAAAAGGTTTCAGGTCAGATTTCCATAGCAACGGCAGTTTCAGAGGAAGTTGCCTCCCCTTCCCAGAAGGCATTGCAAACAGGAAATGATGCGATGGGCCGCGGCCAGGGAGGAGGAAGTGAAAAATGAATACAGCAGATATACAGTAGGTGCTGAGAAAAAAAAAAAAAAAATATCCAATTTGTTTACAGTGCACAATTTAGTGAGGGATGCTGAAGAGTTGTAAAAGTGGGTGGAACTCCACTTTAAAGCAGAACTTTACCCAAAAGGGGAAGCTCCACTTCTTTGCATCCTCCTCCCCCTCCTCTTTACTTATTGGCACTTTGTTTCGGGGAGCGGGTACCCACTTCCACTTCTGGTCAGATTGCTGCGATCTAAATGGAAGTTCGCCCAGTACTTGTAGCTGCTGACTTTTAATTTTTCTGGGGGAGACTAGAGCTCCTCTTTAATTACTCTACCCGCAGGGTCACGTTTGCACCCCTTGCGATAAAAGAGTAGATTAACACAAACAATATAGATCTAGAATGATCACTTTTGTATCAATTTACCTTAAAGGAAAAATCTAAAAATACTTGGTGAATAACAGGCAACCATTGCAGAGACAATGAGCACTTCCAAATTATGCAGAACAATGGGGATATATTTAGTGTTCTTTGCATAACATAATGCTCAGAACAGAGCAAAAGCTAAATGCTAATTACAAACCATCTGTGTAACATAAAAGAAAAAAAAGTACTATATTTATGTTCCCCTAATCCGCCGTATATTTGTAACTGCGGTTTCCTTTAAAGCAGAGCTGAAATTCAGGATAAATAAGTATTATCTATATGTAAGATGCTTGTGTATTCTTGAATCTTGGTATACATTGTAATAAAGACCAGTCACTATTGCCCCCTCTCCTTGTGCAGGGTGACTGGTCTTGTCTCCGCCCTCTACTGTCATTTTCTGCAGGCAGCCTATCGTGGAGAGAGCTTTTTTTATCCCCCAGCAGAATTATAAATCAGACCCTATTCAATGTGCTTTATGTGATCCCTGCATTAAGCAATGCACTTGGCATACAGCAGTGTAATATACCACATGTAATGGATCATGTATTTGCTTTAAATTTCATCTCCTCCTCTATGTAATTTATGGAAGTAAGACCTCTGGGTAGTCACTGTGTGCCCTAACTGTCTGGCCATCACATCTGATAAATGGTCTCTTTTCTTCAGCCACACTGCTGTTTTTATCTGTCACTACTTGAGCATGGTCTTGCACAGTGAATTGATGTCATTAGCAGAACTAGTTTGTAAGTGGCCTACCTGCCTGGTGGGGTGATAAGCTCCCTCTTGTGTGATTAGTTTAACATTAATAGGACACTGAGATGACTTGCCAAGCTTTTTGACTGTTTTTGTAAAAATTGTTTTTATGGGGGTTGTTAAAGTGGAGTTCCACCCACTTTTACAACTCTTCTGCATCCCTCACTAAACTGTGCACTGTAAACAAATTGGATATTTTTTTATTTTTTTTCTCAGCACCTACTGTATATCTGCTGTATTCATTTTTCACTTCCTCCTCCCTGGCCGCGGCCCATTGCATCATTTCCTGTTTGCAATGCCTTCTGGGAAGGGGCGGCAACTTCCTCTGAAACTGTCGTTGCTATGGAAACCTGACCTGAAACCTATTACACTGCTTGTGCTGCACTGAGCATGTGTGAGATCTGCAAGGATGAGATCCAGGAAGAAATACAGTCTGGCTTCAGATGCCCACACTTAAGATGGCCACGGCCTAAAATAACAAACTACTGCTATAAACTAACAAAACAGACCTTAGTTTACAGACTAACCTTACTAGAATACATTAAGCTTGTGTATTATAGGGGTATTTTTATTTAAAAAGTATAATTTCAGCCGGAACACCACTTTAAGCATAATGGCATGCAAATATAAAAGAAAACTTTTAATCCAGTTATGTTTTAAGTTGAAATTAATTACAACTGACATTTGTACTGGAATCTGTCCTGATATCAGCCTCTGGTAGTCCCTCTTACTTCAAGTCTGTAGCTTGTCAGTCAATACTTGGCCACACCTAGTCCTGCCCGCTGTTTGTGGATTGACAGCACTGCCTTTGTTATTGAAACCCTCCCACGGTGAGCTGCAGTGTCTGGGAGGGGGAGCTTGTGAGACACAAACGTAATAAGATTTGGCTCAGTCGGGGACCGTAAAGGATGTTTCTTGTTTACTTTATGAGGCTTCTGCATCCCATGCAAACTGGAATTGGTTCTTATTGTTTTTGAACTCCTGTCCTCATGACCCACTATCAGGCCAGATTTTAAGTATTACCTTGGGGAGATGCAGACTAGAATACTGCAATCACTGAGCAGCAAATTATATCACCTGTGATGTATTTCAGTTAGCTTGCAAACCTGGCATGTTAGTGGGTCCCAAGGGCAGGAGTTGAAAACCACAGATTTAAAGCGGAGTTCCACCCAAAAATGGAACTTCCGCTTATCCGGTTCCTCCCCCCCTCCGGTGTCACATTTGGCACCTTTCAGGGGGGAGCAGCTACCTGTCTAATACAGGTATTTGCTCCCACTTCCGGCGATAGATCGCCGCAGAATCTGTCCGGCCTCTCCTCCCCAAAAGATAGCAGGGACCAGTCAGGACGCGCAGCACGACTTGCGCATGCCCAGTAGGGAACCAAGCTGTGAAGCCGCAAGGCTTCACTTTCTGATTCCCTTACTGAAGATACCGGTGCCTCCACCCGGGAGCCGAGCGACGGATTGGCTTCGGGTTAGGACGTCGCGGGCACCCTGGACAGGTAAGTGTCCTTATTTAAAAAGTTAGCAGCTGCAGTATTTGTAGCTGCTGACTTTTTTTTTTTTTTTTTTCGGCAGCACTCCGCTTTAAAGGATAAGTTCACCTTTCATAGCATGTTACATATTACACCCATATTCAGGGTATAATCTGTTATGAAAGTACCGGCCCCAACTTCCCTGCTTTGACAGCTAACGGGGATCTTCTCCTCCCGTATGAGGTACGAGCAAGTAGATACAATGATAGGTCTGCAGGAGACCTGCATGGCATCAGTGATCCGCTGGTGACTTTACAGGCTCATGCAGCAAAAAATAATAAATGCTCTTCTCTTTTTTTGTAGGTAAAAAAAAAAAAATGCATTTATTACTTTTTTTCAAAAGGTAAACTTATCCTTTAAAGCTGGGATGCCCAACCCTTTGAAAAGTGAGGGCCACTTAGATAACTTGGTAACCAGTGGCGGGCCACAATGAAATTAATTGATTCAGAATTTCGACTTTATTAGGTATAACATATTGAACATTTTCCTCCAGCAGCCACTGAATGTCAACGGGAGAGTGAAATGGAGAAGCTGGTTTTCAGCAGTTGCAGAAGGAAAATGGAGGATTGGTTCCTGTATATGTTTCCCCTCTTGTCCAGGTGTAAGGCTGGGTTCACACTATTGCCGCATGTGGCTTACAGTAGGGGTCCGGTGCTTCCCCTGTTCACAGGTCTGATTTCAGCCCACATTTTTGGGCTGAATTTGGACCTGAAACGAACCAAAAGACTCACAGGACCCCTGTGCAAATTCGCACCGGAGCCGCAGCGGAGATATGTGAACCAGCTCCATAGAGAGCCAGTCACAATCTCCTACCATGCAAATTGGATGTGGAGAAACCCCCGTATCCAATTCGCATAGGTGTGAACCCAGCCTAAAAACAGAATGACAGGGAGGCCACACGAGGCCCCCTGGAGCATAGGGCAGGGTCACCATTACAACCCTTGAAGCTACAGCAATGGTTAGAGGGGGGGGGGGTTTGTTGCAAAAACGCATCTCAACTATGGGGCTTTACCTCCACCCCCCCCCCCAACCACAAATGTAAATGAGCCCTTACTGTCCTAAACCCCCTTAAAGGCTGTGGCCTTCCTGCGGGTTAGCTAGCCTTTGCCATAAAGTTCTATTCTATATTGCGGGAGTGGTGCATTTTCTGAAAGCACACCAAAGCTCCTGCATTCAATTTGAGTTCGGGGGCCACTTAAGAGGGCTCCAAGGGCCACAAGTTGAGCACCCCGGATTTAAAGTTTTTCTGAAGTTACACTAAAGACATACAAAATAGAAGGTACAATTTGATAAAGTAATCACACTGGTGTCGGTAGACATAGGCAATGTCCAAGGGCTATACAGAGCCCAAAATATTGCAAACAAGGTGCACATATAGATACTTGTCACTGCGTTAAGCTGGATACATACTATACAATTTTCTTTAGATTTTTTCCTTTAGATATACCAAAACCATATAATATGAGATCAAACCTAAACACTTTCACTTCATAGTTGAAGGTAAATCTAAAGAAAATTGAACAATAGTTGTGTAGTGCGTATCCAGCTTTAGAGCAGCAGGAAAAAAAGACACCAAATTGGTACTTAATTAGGTGGTCAGACAGGGACCTTTTAGTTGAACTAAGCAGTCCATATGTACCATATGGCGTTGATTTACTATAGCTACTTTCACACTGAGGAGTTTTTGCGATAAAAAATAGTGCCTGAAAATCACCTGTAAACTGCCTCTTCTGCAGCCCCAGTGTAAAAGTCTTAGTGCCTTCACCCTGGGGCGGTGCGATTGCGGGACAGGAAAAAAAGTCCTGCAAGCAGCATCTTTGGGGCGGTGTATACAGCACTCCTTAAACTGCCCCTACTATCGCAAACCAATGGGCACAGCTGCCGAAGCGCCGGTTTTGAGCCTGTTCCGGCTGCTAGCAGGGGTTAAAAGCTAAAACTAGTGGCGATTTACAGTCAACGCGGCCAGCGCTTAAAGTGGAAGTAAACCCACCTATTAAATAGTTTCATTTCCGGCACGTGCCGGAAATGTAAGACTACCATTGGTTGTGCTCTCAACCACACTGTCAAGCCATCCAATGGCTGGTGTCTAAACTGATCACATGTGCAGCATCATGGCAGTTGTAGATTAAACAAAGGCAAAGATGGCAGCTTCCTTGGCTGAAAAGGATAGGGGGGTTTACTTACACTTTAAGTGTGAAAGTGGTCTAAAACTGGAGAGTGCAAAATCTGGTGCAGCTCTGAAAAGAAACTGATCGTTTCCAGTTTGTTTTTTTTTTAAAGCTTAAGTGAACATGTTGAAGTTAGAAGCTGATTGGCTACAATGCACAGCTGCATGCGGATTTTGCACTCTCCAGTTTTAGTAAATCAACCCCCATGTCTTTTAAATTGCATATTTTTAGCAGTGTGGCTGGAGTTATCCTTTTTAAACACTTGATGAAAAGATGTAGGGTTAGTAGAGGAGACTTTATCTTGTTTCCAAGTCGCAGCCTTAAAAGGTATCTGTGTTTTTACAAATAATCTTCATGATGCCTAGAGACACTGCTGTTGATACCCCATACTTTAGAGCAACACCTAATCAGCAGATGCTGTGTGTATACGAATCTGAGCAGAGTGTCCTGTCATGTTCCGATAAGTGGTGTGAACATAGAGAAGAGTCCACTCCATCACCTTTCTTAAAAAAACATCACTGAAGTGATGAACAGACAAAAATAAGTTGTAGCCATTTTTGGTTTGTATTATCATTAGTATAACATTTTTTCACATTGAGAAACTGTGCAGGAGGCCGCAGTCATTTGGAGATGAAAGGAATTCATTCTAACAGATTTTCAGTAGTGCCTGTTGCAGATTGTGAAAGCCTACAACTCCCATAAGACTGTGCTGGCCAGCAGGCAGCCAGCATCAGACAGAGGACTCGGGTCTCTCTTTCAGGCTGATTATACATGAGTGATTTGTGGCAGATTATTAACCAGAACTGCAGTCAATCAGACGTTCATTTGTACTGTCAAATTTGATTACTGCAGAATATCAATGGTCTGTTTTAGAGGACACCAGTCATGAGAGCACAGTGGTTAGTGCTGTAGGCCCTGCTTCATATCCTGGTCAGGACGGTTGCTGCATGGATGTGGCATATTCTTGCTGTGCTCGCGTGGGGTTTCTTCCAGGTACTCCAGATGCTGGTAGGTTAACTGGTGCCTAAAACTAATTGAACCTAGTATGTGTATGCATGCAAGATGGGGACTTTAAGGAGGCCATACATGGATCGAAATTTAGCTGATTCAGCAAGGATCAGCCAAATTTCAATGAATGGCCAGCATGGGACGGCTTCTGTACAACCAGCCTGTAGGGTTTTTCAGATTGGTGTATTCTGACGGCGGGGAAGGCATATCAGAATACAAGGACTCAGCTGGAAGGACGCCCACATCCATATCGAATGTGTAGATGGTGGAATCGGGTAATCTTTTATATTTTGTTCAACCTGCTATTTAAACAAAAAAAAGAATAGTGTATGGCCTGCCTTAGACTTTAAAGTGACACTAAAGGTTTGAATATTTAAAAAAAATAACAAACATGTCATACTTCCCTCCACTGTGCAGCTCATTTTGCACAGAGTGGCCCCGATTCTCGTCTTCTGAGGTCCCTTGGCGGCTATCTCAGCTCCTCCCCGCTTCTGATAACCCCCTCTGGGAAGCGCTCTCCCCGGGGGGTTACTTTGCAGGCGCGCTCCCGAATCCTGTATTCAGCGTCCATAGCCGCCGACTACAGGACTCTGCCCCCCGCGTCATTGGAGTTGATTGACAACAGCGCAAGCCAATGGCTGTGCTGCTATCAATCTATCCAATGAAGAGCCGAGAAGACCGAGCAAAGGAAGAGCACGTTCGCGACGCTGGACTTTCCAGGGCTCAGGTAAGTAAAAGTGATCATAAGATGCATTAAGGTGAAAAAACATGAACCTTTACAACCCCTTTAAGCTCCTTGAGGGCAGGAACTGATTGGAATTTACAGTTTTTAAAGCACTGTGTAAATTCTTGGTGCGATATAACTACCTTTTTAATAATAAGAGAAAAAACGATATTGCCATTGCTAACTTCTCCTTACCAAAAATAGCTGCCTAGCAGTTATGCTGACCATCCTGCTTCCAGACTGCGAGTCTTGCTCTCTGACTTCTCCCTGACTTCTGTGATTCGCATTGTAGTACTGAAATTATTAGGTACATAGATATATAGTACATAATGGTACCGATATATTAATAGGTTTTCATAACCGCCCCATGGTTTTTTTTTTTATGGTGGGTTTATTTTCAGGCTTAAAGTGGACTTTCACCCATCCCATGTACTAGGAAACATATCATCTCAACATAATTCTTTTTTTTTCTTCTTTTTTTCTTTCTTTTTTTTTTATTCTTTAAGTTGGCTATGCAATTATGTCTGTATCAGTGGTACATGATATCAGGTCAATGATCTGATATTTGGTCTAATTCAGATACTTACACCGCTTGTATTTTAAAAATAGATTTAATAATGTATTGATGATTACAGAGCTGCATTAATTTGAGTCTTTTATATGTACCCGGAGTTCAGCTTTAGAAACAACCTGAGGAGGCTCCAGAGCACGAAGGTGATGGAGTTATCACAAGAGAGAACTGATGTCATTATTGCACCATTCTGGCAGAGCCGTTCATGTCCCTTTGAGCTTGGAACAGGAATTGTATGCTCCTGCCGTTTGTACCGCTTGGTCCAGCCAGCAATTACCAATTAATACTAAATGAGGTCAGGAGCATAAGAGAGGGTTAAATGGAATTTGCCTTGAAGCAAATTACCTGTGTAAGAAATTCCAGATGGAAGCTGCCTTTGTCTCCTATGCCGCATACAGTACTAGTTCTAGGGCACAAAAATTAACCCCATTCAGCTTCACCACCCTGGAGCGATTGACATTGAAAAAAGGAAGGGGAAAAAAAAAAATTCTCACTAAAGCACCATTCATCTCTCCAGCTTCTTTAGAGGAGGCCCTTGGTTCTAATGTGGAGCCATAGAGCTTGTGGACTCCTGACAAATCGTTATGTTAGGGCTTTGCAGGAGGGGGCTAACCCAGTGATGGGACGATTGATAGTCTTTTTTTTTTTTCCTTGCTTTTATATCATCATTGCTCGATTAAATCTACAGTAAATTGTAGATCATTTCCACATTAGGAATACATTGATTTGTGAGTTAAATTTCCTGCTGATGTAGCTTAATTTCAGACAAACAGCAGCTCGGTTCCAGTTGATGAACGCACGGAGGCAGCTGAGATCTTGTTAATATTCATCGTTGAGCAGCAGTCAGTGGAGCCCTCTGTTTAGGCTCTGTTGACTGACTTCAGTGTTCCAGAATGCCATACAGACTTTGCCCTGGTTTAACACATGACAGCTTTTAGTAGCTTGTCTGTTTCGGAATGTGACCATTTTCCAAACATGACTTGACTCTTAATTCTTGTCATAATCATTACACTGTAGAAAAACTAACATTTATGTTACCAAAGCCAAAAATCACAATTTAGGGTGATAATTTGTCTCCTTTCAATCCAATAAAAATGTTTGAAAACTAGCACTCATCTCCTGGTGAGTGAAACGCGTAAGAGCAGGTGGTTTACCCTTGTACCGGATAACGTCACTAAAACTCATTCTGGGCTTTTAGGGCTCATTCACACTAGCTTTGCTCTCTAAAGAGAGATCCCTGTTCGAATTACTCTTCAGAGAGCATTTGACAAGGTAGTGAGGCGGTTAATTTTTTCTCATCACTGCTTGCTTTAACCCCTTGAACCCGGCACTAGCCCATTGCAAACCCCATTTATATAGTGCCCACCAAAAGCGGCGCGGTATAATTTCTGCTGCGGCACGTGAACTCTGCTTGACAACAGTGGGTGAGCTAGGTGTGGAAGGATGGCTGAAGTACCCTGCTATGTTTCATGCTGCTCAGTTATTCAGTTATGAACTATTCAGTTATTTTGTGCCCCAGACAACCCCTTGAGTGTTGATGTTACACATCATGTATGTGTATGGCCAGCTCAAAGCTTCACGCTTGGTGTTGCAGTAATCCTTTTCTGCATGTTATCGCAATGCAGGTTATTGCATGGGAATATGTGGGTTATTGAATTCATTCTGCATTCATTCTAAATGGCCCCCAAGGTTCACACACAGTAGTTAACGCACAAGCGTTGGAGCATAAAGCAGTGCACATTATATATGCATTTACCTATGAAAACATGTAGAAATCTAAAAGCCCAGAGACTGCTGCTGGACGCCGCCATATTGCATGTTATGTCAGCAGCCCCTGCAGTCTCACAGCGGTCACTTAGGTGACATTATAGTATTGTATTCTCCTTCTCTCTTCCTACAGCAGTTATATAGGTAGGAGGGTGAGAGGTTTAGCAGCTTGGCCAGCTCCTAAAGGAGAAGGGCTATGATGTGGGGTTGGGGGGTGAGGGCTGTGCTAGGGAACACATTAAAATTCAATTTAAAAAAATGTATTAAAAGGAAAAAACGCAGTAAACATTTTAAAATGCTCAATATTCCCGTGCTTTTACCTCTAGTGTTTTTAGTTGGTGACAAGTTCTGTTTAAAGTAGAACTTGTAAATCCCTGTAAGATTTCTTTTCATCATCTGTGTACCTTCGAAGAGATTTCCCTTCACTTCCTGTCCCATAGCCAACAGGAAGTCAGGAAATCCCTGCAAATTAAGGGAATTCCTTTGGGGACCCCCAGGTCACCAGAACCAGTGTATCCATTGGAAGATTTACAACCACAATTCCAAAAATGTTGGAACGCTGTGTAAAATTTACATAAAAACTGAATGAGAAAATGTACAATATTAAGAGAAAAAATAAGATAATTTTCTAAATTGATGGCAGGAACACTTCTCAAAAAAGTTGGGACAGGGCCATGTTTACCACAGTGTAGCATCCACTCTTTTTTTAACACTGTGACTGTCTAGGAATGGAGAAGACCAGTTGCTGCAGTTTTTTGGGACATGAATGTTGTCCCATTCTTGCCTGATACAGATCTCTTAAGTGCCCAACAGTCCTGGGACATCTTTGTCATATTTTTTGTTTCAAGATGTGCGAAATGTGTTTAATTGGTGAAAGTTCTGGACTCTTCTACTATAAAGCCATGCTGTTGTCATAGATGGACTATGCTGTTTAGCATTGAACTGCTGAAATATGCAAAGCCTTCCCTGAAAGACGTCAGGATGGGTGCAAATGCTCTAAAACCTGGATATCTTTCAGCATTCATGTTGCCTTCCCAGATGTGCAGCTGCCCATTCCATACGCACTAATGCACCCCCATACCATCAGAGATTAAGACTTTTGAACTTGAACTGAGCACTGATAACAAGTCGGAAGGTTCCCTTTCCTCTTTAGTCCAGGTGACATAGAGCCCATGGTTGCCAAAATGTCAAATTTCGATTTGTTTGAGCACAGAACAGTTTTTCACTTTGCAACAGACTATTTTAAATGAGCTTTGGTCCAGATAAGACAGCAGCATTTCTGAAATCCCGTTCAAATATGGCCGCTTGTTTCCATGATGGAGCTTTTTTTTTTTTTTTTTTTTCCACAAGAACATGATAGAGCTTTAACTTGCATTTTTGGATGGTATGGCGAACTGAACAGTGGTTTTTGGAAGTATTCCTGAGCACATGCAGAAATGTTCATCACAGAATCATGCCTGTTTATAATGCAGTGCCGTCTGAGGATCATAGGCATCCAATATTGTGTAAAATAAAAACAATCCTCCAATATGTGGTATCACAAGCAACTAAAATAAAAAAAAAAACTTCTTTAAAGTGACATATGTCATGCAATTCACACAGTGCAATGAAGTTCATCCATGAGTGTCCGAAAACCATAATCCATATGTATAAAGTGTCCCCGCCCTGCATGTTTCGACACAGTGTCATCAGGGACAAAGTGTTGAAACGCGTAGGGTGGGGCTTGTTTTTGAGTGACGTCATCCCTTTGAGCTTGTCTGCTCACAATCTGAGGTTCGCAGCTGGAGCCGCCAATACACATGATGATGGACACATCTTGATGTATGTGCATTATTGTTCTGAACTGTTTTAATAAAACATTTATTCACATTTTTATTAATTCACTAAGGCCCCTTTCATACGGGCTGGATCCGGTTTTGCTCATCGGGGGATCTGTCCATTGATCACCTGCTGAGCAAAGCGGCCGGATGAAGGGTCTGTGTCAGCCCGCGCTGCTCCATGCGCAGTCGATTGTAAACAGACCAGCCATCCATTTAAACCCAGCTGCCCTCTGATCCGGCCAGACGGAGTGGAACGGAGCCACTTCTGTTTGTTTTTGCTGGATTGGATCAGAGGTAGCCGGGTGTAAATAAGCAAAAGTCTGTTTACATCCAACTTCCCATAAAGGAGAATGGAGGGTCTGATAGGGACCGCCTGAAAAACAGATCCGATCAGAACTCTCATGTGAAAGGAGCCAAAGTTTTTTTGTGTCCTAGCGCAGTCACAATTCTACTTTTTCACTTTTTAGAACTGGGGTTGTAAGTGGACGCTTTGCTTGTACGTTTTGGATTTCTTTCTGCTCCCTTAAGCCCTTCCTGCCCACCATATATAAATCCTTTTTACACGAGCTCAGACTTGCGCACAGCCCTCGATGCTTCCTTTTTTTTTCACTTGGGCAGATTTACAAGATACTGGAGTGAGAGCGGAGCTGCTGCTTCTGACAACCAATTAGGTTTCATCTTTGTCTTGAATCATTGAATCTAGTTGCTGCGTACAAATACTTCATTTTGCTTTGATTTCTGTGGTCTCCTACGGTGGGATGAAGGGGTGGTAATGTCCCCACCCATGCTTTTTATTTTCTAACATTTTCTGTTTGGAAGAGTGGAATGCATTTTATTTTTAAACCAACCTAAATAGTAAAATAAGCAAGTAGCCTTGCGAATTATGCATCCTGACAGGGAATCTTGATTCTAAAGGGTCTGTTTTGTATTTTTCTTAATACTACTGATAAGACTTTTGCTTGCTTAGAAATTGGATTATTACAGTGATGTGGATTTGCACTAATGTTTTATTTGACTAGATATCCGCTATTAAAGCGGGCACAAAGCATACAGGCTTGTTGTCTAGAAGGGGTTCTTTGATGTGTTATGAATTGATTTAATAATTGGTTATCCCTCGGTTAGCTACACAGTGATCATGTATCCGTTTATCATTTTAGCATCACTCAGTGTTGCAGATTACCTCCTTCTGTGTTGCCTTGCTCCTTTTTTTTTTCCTCCTTCCTTTGTTTGAATCTTGGGTGTGTCTCTCCTTTGTCCCTTCTTACAAGTACAGATTGTTGTAGCAGATCTCAGTGATGAAATGTGTCTGAAGGACACATATACTCTGTTCCTGATACTGCCCTGCCTCTGTGGCTCACACTGACCCTTTTTATGTACTTCTAGTTGATGGTTGGAGTCGAGTAAAGTAAATGGTATTGGATGCATGTACACATATTATATGCATAATGTAATGGGGATTGCATTCATATTTATCCCTTCTGGTTGACCTAAAACGACACGGTTACTTTGCCAATTCTGGGCAGAGCAACCATGGCCCCTTGTAGCCCCTCTTCCCCCAGGTTGTGCTCTTTCACTGGATCCCCATTCGGAGAGCGCTCTTGCTGTGTTGCTGTAGAACAGGGATCTCCAGACTTTTTAAACAAAGAGCCAGATTATTGTCTTTCTGACTTTAGAGGGGTCATATTGTGGCCAGTTGGAGTAGAAAATAGAGCTGCACGATTCTGGCCAAAACGAGAATCACAATTTTTTGCTTGGAATAAAGATCACGATTCTCGTGGCGTAACATCATCTTTGACATTATACAAAAAAAATTGGGCTAATTTTACTGTTTAGCTTTTTATTCGTTAAAGTGTGTTTGTTTTTTTTTTTTTCCAAAAAAATTACGTTTGAAAAACCGCTGCGCAAATACAGTGTGACATAAAATACTGATTTTAACTTGTGAACAAGTGTCAGGAAAAGATTTAGTCTTTAAGTGGTTAATCTTCCCTCATTTACAGACTGAAGTTCATTGCTTTGATCTAAAAGGACAAAGTGTTCCAATGTGTCTCCTTATCTCTGTCTAAGCAATGTTGTCATAAACTTGGTAGGCTGCCTGTTTCGTTTTTTTTTTTTTTTTTTGTCAGCTGTGAGCAGAGAATTCTGCATAGAATCAGGAAAATGCTTTAAGATCGTGAGGGGGGAAGAGTCGCAATCTGATTCTTTAACGATTAATTGTGCAGCTCTACCTCAGCTTAGTTGTCAGTGGGAGTAAGAATATTACATTGTGCCTGTAGTCGGTAGGAAGAGGAAGTGTGTTCCATCCTTGGTATTAGTAGAAGTAATAGCGCCACTTGTTATCAGTGGGAGGAATAGTGTCCCATTGTTGTGTGTCTGTGGGAGGAATAGTGCAATATCAATGGTGTCGGCCAGAGAGGCACAATGCCCAATCAGTGGTGTCAGCGAGTGAGGCACAGTGCCCCATTAGTGGTGTCAGCGAGTGAGGCATAGTGCCCCATTAGTGGTGTCAGCGAGTGAGGCATAGTGCCCCATTAGTGGTGTCAGCGAGTGGGGCATAGTGCCCCATTAGTGGTGTCAGAGGCATAATGCCCCATCAGTGGTATCTCTGAGAGGCATAGTGCCCCATCAGTGGTGTCGGTGGGAGGACTAGTGCTTCAGTGGTGTCAGTGGGAGGACTAGTGCTTCAGTGGTGTCGGTGGGAGGACTAGTGCTTCAGTGGTGTCGGTGGGAGGACTAGTGCTTCAGTGGTGTCGGTGGGAGGACTAGTGCTTCAGTGGTGTCGGTGGGAGGACTAGTGCTTCAGTGGTGTCGGTGGGAGGACTAGTGCTTCAGTGGTGTCGGTGGGAGGACTAGTGCTTCAGTGGTGTCGGTGGGAGGACTAGTGCTTCAGTGGTGTCGGTGGGAGGACTAGTGCTTCAGTGGTGTCAGTGGGAGGACTAGTGCCTCCATATTAGTGGTAGGTATAATGTTGGGGTGGAAGGGGGCCAGATAAAGTCAAGCAAAGGACTGCAGTTTGCAGACTTCTTCACTAGAGTGCTAAAAAGTCTAAGTATGGAGCAGCATGTGACCTCACCCTACATGAAATTGCCTGGTTCTGAGCAGCCAATTGCCAAGCCCAAGCAGTGTCATGTGTGGGGACCGTGAAGTCGTCCTTCTTCTAAGCGAAGTCTCTTAATTTGGGCTTGTTCTAACACCGGGGCATTGCTAACAGCATTTTACATGGGGCTCCTGGAGTGGAGAGGAGGTTGGCAAATGGGAATGGGTGAGCCTATCTTGCTTGGATGATGGACTTTCAGTAAACATGGTCTCTTTGCTCTGATAGATCTGATATTTGACCATACGTTTTTGAAGATCGCCTCAGATATTCTTCTTCAGAATAAGGGGCCTTGTAAAAATATTTTACATTCAGTAGATAGACGTGCTTCACTCGTGATTGCACTATACAACAAGCTGTAACATATGAAGATGCACAAGCCATGAAACAGAAATTATAACTATTTCTGTTTCATTGCAATCTATAGCTGCCTTGATTTCCTAAAAACAAACAATTCAAATGTCATTTCCTTGCACCTATAGCAAACTGGGGCATTCTGTCTGCAGACATGGCTCATGAAACCAATGTCCTACTCATGTTTTTGGCTGACTACTATTCTGAAGAGCTTGAAGCCAAAATTGCAAGTCTCTTCTGCAATAGAAGCATCATTTTTTTTAATATATTCTGAGTTCTTGGCAAAAATATTTATCTAGATCTATCCAACACCGGCTGAAGTTTGGCTGGAAGCAAATCCCCGTCCTTCACCAGTTCCATCTTTTATTCCTAAGCTTCAGTCATGTCCATGATTTACCATTCATCCCCAGAGCCGAGACATGTTTTCATTTTTTTCATAGTGACTAAAATGGGAAGTTCTTGGTATTTAATGGGCGTTACATCATTGTTTTCAGTGCACTGGTTTTTCCTTTTATTTCATCTGTTGCCTAAAATAGTGTTAGAAAATTACAGTTACTGCTTACATAAAGTCAGGTCTGAAACAAGCAAGCAGCTGATGTCTAGTCTGAGTTCTAAGTTTTGCATGTGTCCCAGGTCATTGACTCACAAGGTGTATATCCTTCATTTATCTAATTGCACCACCAAATTTTTTTTTTTTTTTTTTTGTGTGTGTGTATCATTGGGGTTTTACTAAAACTGGAGAGTGTAAAATCGGGTGCTGCTCTACATAGGAACCAATCAGCTTCTAGGTTTTATTATCAAAGCTTAACCACTTCCCATCCAGGCCAATTCTGACATTTCTCTCCTACATGTAAAATTCATAATTTTTTTGCTATAAAATTATGGTACATAGAACCCCCAAACAGTCAATTTTTTTTTTTTAAACAAAGACTCTAGAGAATACAATGGCGGTCGTTGCAACTTTTTATCTTGCATGGTATTTGCGCAGCAATTTTTCGAACTCTTTTTTTCTTTTTTTTTTTGGAAAAAAAAATTTCATGCTTAAAAAAAAAAAAAAAATTAAAGGTAGCCAAATTTTTGTTGCATAATGTGAAAGATGAAGTTACCCCGAGTAAATAGATACCGAACCTGTCATGCTTCAAAATTGCACACACTCGTGCACACTTCGGTACTTAAAAATCCCCTTAGGCGATGCTTTTTTACGTATTACATGTTTTGAGTTACAGAGGAGGTCTAGGGCTAGAATTATTGCTCTTGCTCTAACGTTCGTGACGATACCTCACATGTGTGGTTTGAACACAGTTTTCAAATGTGGGCGGGACTTAAGTATGGGTTCGCTTCTGCGTGTGAGCACACAGATGGGCGCTTTTTTTTTTGTAATTTTACTTGCCGTTTTTTCTTAGTTTGACACTAGAAAAAATAAAATAAAAATTTGATTACTTTTATTCCTATTACAAGGAATGTAAACATCCCTTGTAATAGGAATATGGCATGATCAGTCCTCTTTACAGTGAGATATGGGGTCAGTAAGACCCCACATCTCACCTCTAGGCTGGGAAGCCTGAAAAAAAAAAAATATCATCTTGGCTTCCCAGCCGAGGCGGCACCATTTGTTTGAAAGCAGAGGGCGGGCGTGACGTCATAACATCGCACCCGACCTCCGAACGATCATAGAGACTCCAGCGACCATCTGGTCCGCCAGAAATCTCTGTTAAACATCTGGGGCCAGCGGATCTGTTCTCCGACTCGCTGATCGCAGCGGTGAGTCAGTAGAAGCACCGGAGGGCGGCGGGAGGGGGTGATGTCCCCTCTCACCGCACATAAGATCGATCAAGCAGTGGAACAGCCACTATGATCATTCTTATGGTGTAGGGAATTGCCAGCTGAAAAAGACGATATCTAAATGATGCCTGTAGCTGCACCCATCATTCAGATATCCCCGCACAAAGTCAAGGACGTCATATGACGTACCTTGGGTGGGAAGTGTTTAAAGAAGAACTTCAGGTTTTGACACAATTTACAAGCTGGCCCAAACTAACTGTTTCTCACTAACCTGTGAGGCCGCTAGATGTGCGGTATAAACTGTATGTAGCTGATGCTACTTACAGCATACCGCATTGTGTTCTGGGTGCGAGACGAGACTTACTGTCTCATACCCGGAGCACAGGAAAGTGTACAGCAGAGGCGCTCAGCCATTCAGAGGGAGCAATGTATTTTATCAATAAATACAAAGCTTCCTCTGATTGGCGGAGTCAGAGGTGTGATATCAGCCCACCTCGCTTCCGCCGATTGACTCGCCAATCAGAGGAAGCTTTGTACTTATTGATAGAATACATTGCTGAGCACCGCTGCTGTAGACTCTTCTGTGTTGTGGGTATGAGACTGGAAGTCTCCACTCGCACCTGGAACACAGCACGGTATGCTGTATGTAGCTACATACAGTTTACATTTATATGCGGCCTCACAGGTTAGTGAGGAACATGGCGAACTATGTAAATTGTGTGAAAACCTGGAGTTCTTCTTTAATTGAACAAGCTGAAGTTAGAAGCTGATTGGCTGCCATGCACAGCTGCACCAGATTCTGAGTGCTCCAGTTTTAGTAAACCAACCCCAAAATGTCTCCCTTCCCAGATTTCATTTTTGGTTATTATTATTATACAGTATTTATATAGCGCCAACAGTTTATGTAGCGCTTTACAACTTGAGGGTAGACAGTACAAATACAATACAATTTGATACAGTAGGAATCAGAGGGCCCTGCTCCTTAGAGCTTACAATCTAAGATTATCATCATGAATGTTGTGTATATATATTCCAATTTTTAAAATAGTTTTGTATATAATTTTATATAATATATTGTACTGTGTTTTTTTTTTTTTTTACATCAGTTGGTTAATTTTAGATCCTACTACATTTGATCTTGCTTAGTCCTGAAGAAGTAAAATCTTCATAGGACCGCCAACTTCTCTCTTACCAAACAGAAACTTTTTGTATAGCTGCATATCCCTTTTACCCTATTAAAATGAGAAGTCAAAGTGGAGGAGTGACAAATACAAAAGATCTACAGACAGGTTATTGGTTTTTTTCCATTTTTATTTGCTAAAATGCAAATAAAAATGGAAAAACGAATAACCTGTCTGTATATCTTTTGTATTTGTCACTCCTACATTTTGACTTCTCCTTTTAAAAAAGCAATATGCAGTTATACAGAAAGCTTGTATTTGGTAAGGGAAATGTTATGCCTGGATTCCAGACGTCTGTTATACTGTACCAAGGGCAGGCAGCAGCAGTGTATCATCAGGGGGAACTTTTTAGAATGGGCAAGAAGAAGCTGCACATCCTTCTGGAATCCCGCATGTATAGGTTTTTCATTGTCTTTCAGTTTAAAAATTAGTTTTTTCTTACGGAACCTAACTGAATGAATGCTCGACTGTTCAACAGTTTGTGAGAACTGGACTTAGGCTGGCCATGTCTAAAAACTGTGGACCTACTTGGCCCAGAAGAGGGGGGCCTTTAAGACCCCCTAAAACGCATTGGAGGTTCTTTTGAAGATTTGAGCAAATAAAATCTGAAAAACTTCTAATAACCTGTCTGCACACCTTTTTTTTTTTTTTTTTTTTTTGTATTTGTCACTCCTACTCTTTGACTTATTCTTTCCCTAAAAAAAAAAAAAAAAAGTCTGCAATGGCAGGTCATATATTTCTATCTGTAGGACCTGATCACACCTGAGTGATTTTCTGCTTGAAGGTTGTAGCTCTAAAACACTCAACAAGCCAAATCCCTTTCATTTCAATGGCCCTTGTTCACATAAGTGCGTCCTGTCACCTGAAGCTAAACGCCTTTCCCTCAAAGTACATGAGCTTCTTTTTGGCAAATTACAAGCATTTGTGGCCCGATGGAGTTAAATAGAAACTCCTGAAAACGCGTTTCCGGAGCATTTTGCGAGCTTTTTGTTGCATGTTTTTTACTCCAAACGGCAGCTCTCCTCCCCTACAAAACCACTTGAAATACACCTCTAAAAACCCTCAAATAAAAAGGCCTGAAAGTCACGCTGCTTAGGTGTGAACGGAACCTTACAGCTTCTCTTTACACATTTTGTGCACCTTTTTTATATGAATCAGTTTCTTGTAATGTATCTTTGTAGGTCATAAAGAGTGTTTGCCTCAGTATACATTTTACTTTCCATTTGCACATGCATCTTTGTGTCATTGTGTAACATTTTAAAATTCCATTCTAGGTAACATTTTAATTTAATTTTCCAGAAACGCCTTACCGCTGGTCAGATGGATTTATACACATCACACATTGCTCCATTTATATGGCTTTAAGACCTTTCCCTTCCAAAAATGACATAACCACTATCCGATGTTATCGTCTTCACTTCAATGGCTTCCTTTCATAGGGAAAAGGAACATGCAGTTATACAGAAAGTTTGTGTTTGGTAAGAGAGGAGTTATACCTGGCGTGCAGTAGTCTGTCATCCTGTATGAAGGGCAGGCAGCAACATTGGACCATCTAGGGACCAATTTAGAATGGGCGCAAAGAACTGGCATATCCTTCTGGAATCACTAACCAAAGGTTTTTCATTCTTTCAGCTCAAATTTTTTTTTTTTTTTTTTTAGGGAACCTAACTCAATGCTTATCTAAAAATCTGTGGATATCGTAAATCGACTGTAGAATAGCTTGTGAGAACTGGACCCAAGGCCCATACACACAATACGAAAAGTGGATGGAAAAATTCATATGACGAGCTGTCTGACGATTTTCCGAGTGTTTTCGAATTTCGATTTCACTTTTTCGTCAGACAAAAGCTCGATGTGCAGACTATAACATTTTTGTTGGATGTGAACTCAACGTCTGATTTTCGTTTCATTCACAACTTTTTCTTTCGCTCATGGTTAGTGTTTGGCTGAAGCCATTTATTATCAATCGACTGTGTTTACTCTTTTTAAATTATAATGACAACAGAAACTAGCCAAATGACCCTGATCAAAAGTTTACATACCCTGGTGATTTTGGCTTGATAACATGCACACAAGTTGACACAAAGGGGTTTGAATGGCTATTAAAGGTAACCATCCTCACCTGTGATCTGTTTGCTTGTAATTAGTGTTTGTATATAAAAGGTCAATGAGTTTCTGGACTCCTGACAGACCCTTGCATCTTTCATCCAGTGCTGCACTGATGTTTTTGGATTCTGAGTCATGGGGAAAGCAAAAGAATTGTCAAAGGATCTGCGAGAAAAGGTAGTTGAACTGTATAAAAAGATATCCAAGGAATTGAGAATGCCAATCAGCAGTGTTCAAACTCTAATCAAGAAGTGAAAAATGAGGGGTTCTGTTGAAACCAAACTACGCTTAGGTAGACCAACTAAAATTTCAGCCACAACTGCCAGGAAAATTTGTTTGGGATGCAAAAAAAAAAACCCCACAAATAACTTTAGATGAAATACAGGACTCTCTGAAAACATGTGGTGTGGCTGTTTCAAGATGCACAATAAGGAGGCACTTCAAGAAAGATGAGCTGCATGATCGAGTCACCAGAAGAAAGCCATTACTATGCAAATGCCACAAAGAATCCCGCTTACAATACGCCAACTAGCACAGAGACAAGCCTCAAACCTTCTGGCACAAAGTCATTTGGAGTGATGAGACCAAAATTTAGCTTTTTGAAAACAACCACAACCACAAGCCACAACCATAAACACTGCATTTGGTGGAATCAACAAGGCCTATGATGAAAGATACACCATTCCTACTGTGAAACACGGAGGTGGATCGCTGATGTTTTGGGGTTGTGTGAGCTACAAAGGCACAGGAAATTTTGGCCAAAATTGATGGCAAGATGAATGCAGTATGTTTAAAAATACTAGAGGAACATTTACATTCATCAGACAGGAAGCTGCGCATGGGACGTACTTGAACATTCCAACATGACAATGATCCAAAACACAAGGCCAAGTCGACCGGCAATTGGCTACAGCAGAATAAAGTGAAGGTTCTGGAGTGGCCATCTCAGTCTCCTGACCTCAATATCATTGAGCCACTCTGGAGAGATCTCAAACGTGCAGTTCATGCAAGACAGCCGAAGAATTTACAGGAACTGGAGGCTTTTTGCCAAGAGGAATGGGCAGCTTTACCATCTGAGAAGTCAAAGAACCTCATCCACAAATACCACAAAAGACTTCAAGCTGTCATTGATGCTAAAGGGGGTAATACATGATATTAAGTACTGTGGTATGTGTAAACTTTTTTTTGACCAGGGTCATGTGGCTAGTTTCTGTTGTCATTATGATTTGAAGAGTAAACCCAGTTGATTGATAAAAAAATGGCATCAGCCAAACACTAACCATGAGTGAAAGTTTTTGTTATTCATATACTCTGAAAAATGGCCAAGGAATCATAAACTCTGCCAGGGTATGTAAACTTCTGAACACAACTGTGTGTGTGTGTATGTATGTGTGTGTTATATATATATATATATATATATATATATATATATATATATATATATATATATATATATATATATATATATATATATATATGTATGTATATGTGTGTGTGTGTATGTGTGTGTATATATATATATATATATATATATATATATATATATATATATATATATATATATATATATATGTTGCGCTGGGCCGATACCGAGTATTTGCCTGAGTACTTGTACTCGGGCAAATGCTTCACACGAATACCTTAGCATCCCCGAAGCCTGTGGGCGGAGAAGGCGAAGTGGATCGCGGGTCCTGGCACAGTGGAGAGCGAGTCCTTGCAGCAGAAGGTAAGCTGGCAAGGGTGTGGGTCGCAGCCGCCCATCAGAATCGGTGACCTCGATTCTCCATCAGACGCTCATCTTGCTACACCCTGCACTCGGCCCCAGTAAGCCTGCAGTCATAAGGCGGCAGCGGACATCTTGTTACACCCAGCCCATATAGTTCACTAATTATATGGGCTGGGTGTAACAAGATGGCCACTGCTGCATTCTGATTAGGCTTACAGAGGCCGAGTGCAGGGTGTATCAAGATGGGCTCTTGTATAGTTACTCTCTTTATATCGTCATTTGAATTTTTTTAATGCCAGGCTGCCAGCAATTATCAGTGCCACTGCCTACCAATCAGTTCCACCTATCATTGCCCATAAGTGCCACCTATCGGTGCCAGCCATCAATGCTGCAAATCAGTCAGTGCCACATGCCAGTTCCACCTATCAGTGCCCATAAGTTCCAGCCATCAGTGCTGCATATCAGTGCTAATCAGTCAGTGCCACCTATCAGTGCCTGTATTGTGTATCTGTATTGTGCTTTGAAAACTGTCACTTGACATTAAAAAAAAGTATCGACGAGTACTTGGGGGGGAAAAAAAGTATTGGTACTTGTACTCAGTCTTAAAGTGGTATCGGTGCAACCCTAATCTAAACCATTCCATTGTAGCTCTGGCTGTTTAGGGTTGTCGTCCTGCTGGAAGGTGAACCTCTGCCCCAGTCTCAAGTCTTTTGCAGACTTTAACAGGTTTTTTTCTAAGATTGCCCTGTATTTTGGCTACATCCTTCTTCCCATAAACTCTGACCAGCTTCCCTGTCCCTGCTGAAGAAAAGCATCCCGATAACCTGATGCTGCCACCACCATGTTTCACAGTGGGGATGATGTGTTCAGGGTTATGTGCAGTGTTAGTTTTCCACCACACATAGCATTTACTTTTAGGCCAAAAAGTTCAATTTTAGTCTCAGCTGACCAGAGCACCTTCTTCCATATGTTTGCTGTGTCCCCCACATGGCTTCTCACAAACTGCAAAAGGGACTTCTTATGGCTTTCTTTTTGCCACTCTTTGATGGGCCAGATTTGTGGAGTGCACGACCAATAATTATCCTGTGGACAGATTCTCCCACCTGAACTGTGGATCTCTGCAGCTCCTCCAGAGTTACCATGGGCATCTTGGCTGCTTCTCAGATTAATGAATGCTCTCCTTGCCCAGCCTGTCAGTTTAGGTGGACGGCCATGTTTTGGTAGGTTTGCAGTTGTGCCATATTCTTTCCATTTTCAGATAATGGATTGAACAGAGCTCTGTGAGATGTTCAAAGCTTGGGATATTTTTATAACCTTACCCTGCTAAACTTCTCCACAACTTTAGTCCTGACCTTTCTGTTGTTCTTGGCCTTCATGATGATGTTTGTTCTCTAACAAACATCTGAGGGCTTTACAGAACAGCTGTATTTATACTGAGATTAAATTACACACAGGTGGACTCTATTTACTAATTAGGTGACTTCTGAAGGCAATTGGTTCCACTAGATTTTAGTTAGGGGCATCCGAGTAAAGGGGGATGAATACAAATGCACGCCACACTTCAGATGTTTGGAAGGAAAATGGTTTTCATTTTTTTACAATTATTTGCCACTTTGTGTTGGTCTATCACATAAAATCCCAATAAAATACATTTACGTTTTTGGTTGCAACATGACAAAATTTCAAGGGGTATGAATACTTTTTCAAGGCTGTGTGTGTGTTTGTGTATATATTTCCCACAGTAATATCGGTTAAAGAGACCGCACAGACTGGTCCTTCTGAGAAGGGTTGAGTCGTTGAGTTCTGTGTTTAAAGTGAAAGTCCCATGCAAAAACTAAAATCCCTGCATCTATAGCCACCAACATTCTTACACTAACCTCTCTAGCCCTGAAAAGAAAGAAACCATATACATACCTTGGCGATCCGACGCGATCTCCAGCGGCAGAACTTCTGCTGAGTACACGTCCAACAACGGCTGAG